>JAOTQJ010194171.1:0-19469 GCA_025642045.1 Solanum sejunctum
CTTTGTTTTGTATTACTGAATAATCCTATGAAGTTTAAGGTCATTTCCTATATGGTTGTTCCCTGGTTCTGCATTACCAAATATGGCTGCTTGAATGATATTTAGATTGCTTCTTTGCATGTATGTTTCAAATTACAAGTTTTGGACTCCATATTTGCTTAAATCTTGCATTAACACAGTTCTATTTAGTTTGGGTGTAGTCTCAATCATCATGTTCAAATTATATTTGTTTGGTTTATACTGTTTTGAGCTGGTTTGAGGATTAAAAGGTTTAAATCAACCTCTAGTATGGTTCATATGTATCTCTTACTAATCCTTATTTTATTTTTTTGCATAAACAATGCTTCGAGCTCGTATGGACTCACCATTCTGCATTCCCTTGGGCTATGGAGGCCCAAACTCCCTCTTCTTCGAGTCTGCCCAATTTCTAGGAGAAATAAGTTATTATGCATAACCCGAGAATCAGCCGTTAGACAAACCCAAACATGAGGAATTAAAATGAGTCATCATTTGGGTTTGCCCAATCCTTTCTTTAAATTCCTAGTTTTATTTTATTATTCACAAATGTTTGATATTTGTTTTAGAAGCTGACATTTTGTTTATCAATAGTTTCAATCTAATTAGATCCCCAGTGTGTCAAACCAGTTATGTTATTTCGTTTAGTCTCATTTTATTGTAGGGAAAATATTTGCATAAAAAAAAGAATAAGTAAAAATAAAAATAAAAATAAAAATAAAAATAAAATGTGATTTTAAACATAATCGATTTTCTTTCAAAGTTTTAGTCAACTGATTTCAAAATAGTCAAGTCTAGTCAAATCTTTTCAAAAGTTAGTCAATTTTAAAATCAGTCAACCTTTTCATGTCAAATCAAAAGTTAGTCAAACTTCCTAATCGTCGGATAACTGCATTTAGCGGCCATTTCGAGTGCTTAAAACCTTCTCAAAATGGAAATGTGAACTCGAACCTATTCTCTGGATTTTTAAAAGATTTTTCTGTTAAGTCTTTTAAAATATTTAATGGTTTCCTAATTATCCGTGAAATTAGGTGGCGACTCTGTTTTCTTTCGAATTTCAAAAAATTGGTTTTCTCTTAAATATATTGAGTCTTAAACTGATTTTTGAATTTTCTTCTCAAAAGCCATTTTTCATGATAACAGTGACTTATGTGTTAAACATACTATTTCTGTTGAGCTTTACATGTTATTAATTATTACATTTACTTATGTAACATTTGAATAGTAGAGAACCAATAATTTTCAATAAATTTGCTTGATGCATGAGGAAACACAAAAATCATTATATAATAAGCTCGTGCGTCATTAAAGATAGTAAAGAAAGATACATTCTCCATAGGAATTAATTCAAACAATGTTAAACTAATTCTTGGTTTATCATTGTTCAGGAGAATTCATGTATTATACTAAGATGGTTATAAACCATAAGTAATCGACTCAAATTAATTATGAAAAATTTGAGAGTCGAGCAACAATAATTACATCATTCCTCAAGAGGGTACGCTAAGAGTGGTAGATAGTCAAAGACAATTTTTTGTTTTCAAGAGAACTACTTAGTCTCATTACTCATTTATTTATCAGTGGAAGACTTAGATGAAAATAGAGAATACTTATGTGGGCTCTCAACATCTAGAAAGAAATCGTCATGACTAGACTTATCAAGTTTGATGTTACCTATTACATCACACCTATAGGGAAGCTAACCTTATTCAATGTACCTATCCTTAATCACTAAACATGAAAATACCAGCAAGTACTAATAACACAACCACAACCTACCCAAAATTTGGAAGTCATCTGCACGGAGGTACAATAGACTCAAGCACAAACTCATATATGTAGATAATAATAATAATAATAATAATAACAACAATAATAATAATATACATAACCAAGAGAAATTCCTACATAGCAAGTCACAACTATAGAGTATAAGGCTAACTTCTGAATATAATAGACAATCGTCAAACCAAAGGAGACAGTAGAATGTCCAGTGTTTTTGATGCTCACCAAAATCTTCTATGTCGTTCACAAGCCACTAACTCAGTGATTGTGGCTAGTACCTGGACCAATACAATAGGAAGACGTAGCAATATAGGGGTGAGTATGATAATAGGTACCTAGTACACATCATCAACTGACTAAGTGAAATACAGTAACTCTAGTATGCCAACATATGGAAACTATAATAAAGCTAGAAATTTGATCCAGGTCAAGGAATAAGTATATCTAGAGAATCACAAAACCTCCAACTTGATACCTACATAATGTGCAAGGATACTGATTGATGAACCCAAAGATCTAGTAACAAATATGCTTGAGGCATTCGGAGACCCAACTGTGCAGAGATAGAGGAACCAACAATGTGGGAACCTAGCTAATATTAATTGTATCAGTAACATCCTCGTATCCTAATGGCCAGAATCTAGTTACATATGACAACCCAATTGATATAACACAATGGAACCCAACTCCCAATATCACATAGCCAAGGTGTTGGAATATACATAGGTGTAAGGCCCTAATGTCTATGTTTGTATGCCTCTAAAGCTTCTGTAAGCCCATAGGGTATTAGACTATGGCCGCATGTGTGAGAGTATTAAACATTACAAATAAGATAGCAGAAAAAAATTCTAACAACATAGTCAGTTTAGTAGACCCTCACCTCGAGGTAATGAGTTTCAGGAACAACCATCTCAGTGGCAGGCGTGCAGGAATTGTTATGGTAAAAGTGAGGTAGGGCATTTGGCTAGACATGGTCCATGTCATTCACCTCTTACTCGGTTATCTCAGAGGAAAAAGAGCAGGGCTTGTTGACATTGTGATGAGATTGGACACTTGGCTCATTATTGTTCTCATCGTGTACCTTCTGCTCATAATTCAGGTTCTCAACCAGCTTGTCCAATTCCAGTACTGGTACCCAGAGACATAAGTCAAGCTATGAGAGGTAGTGCTAGAATAGGCTGTGGTATATGGAGAGGTAGTGCCCATAGAGTTCTACATGTTAGCAGTAGTCATAGAGTTTTTATGCTATTCTAGATAGACCCAAGACATAGATTTCTGATATAGTTATCATAGGTATGGTTTTGATGTGCCATCATTTAATTTAAGATTTATTTGATCCAGACTCTACTTATTCATATATGTTTGCTAATTTTGCTTTAGCTATCAATATTATCTATGAATTGTTTGTTGAGCCTATCAGTGTTTCCACCAGGATAGGTGCATCTTTAGTGGTGAATTGAGTATATCAAGGTTGTCCTATGACTTTTATGGGGAGAGATACTATTGTTGATATGATATTGTTGGATATGGTTAATTTTGATGTAACATTAGGCATGGATTTGTCATCACCTTATCATGGTATTCTTGACTGCCATGTGAAGACCACACCTTATCTTGCCCTGATTTGCCTCAGTTAATGTGGACTGGAGTACCTAGTTCGTATCCTAAGGGTGTTATTTCTTATTTGCATGCTTGCTGATTGATGAGAAAGGGGTGTTTGGCATATTTAGCACATGTTCATTCTATTCTCAAGAGTCTCCATCGTTGGAGACTGCTAGGGTTGCTAGAGAGTTTATGGATATATTTCCAACCAATTTTCCTAATGTCCCTGCAGATCGTGATATTGACTTTGCTATTGATATAGAGCCGAGCAGTAAGCCTATATCTATTATTACTTATCGGATAGCCCCAACTAGATTGAAGGAATAATTGGAAGATTTGTGGAAGGACTTTATTCATCCTAATGTATCTCCCTGGGGTGCTCCTATATTATTTGTGAAGAAAATAGATGCACAAGCTTCTATGTATTGACTATTGTCAGTTTAACACAGTGACCATCAAGAACAAGTATTCCTTGCATCGTATTAGTGTTCAACAAGTTTAACTTGAGGTCTTATTACTATCAGTTAAGAGTTTAGGAGTCTGATATCTCGAAGACAGCTTTTTGGACCCCTTATGGGCATTATGAGGTCATGATTATGTTTGACTAAATGTCCCTGTTATTTTTATATAATTGATGAACAAAGTGTTCAGACCTTATTTAGATATATTTGTGATTGTATTCATAGATGATATCTTGGTTTATTCCAAGAGCGAGGTAGATCATGTTTAGCAATGAAGAATTGTACTCCAGAGATTTAGGGAAGATAAGTTGTACCCAAAGTTCTCAAAGTGTGAGTTTTGGCTTGAGTCTATAGCATTTCTTAGTCATATTGTGTCAAAAGAGGGTATTATGGTCGATTCGACTAGGGTAATAGCTATTGTGAGTGGGCTAGACCTACTTTAAGGATCGAGATTCAAATTTTCCTTGGTTTAGAGGGGTATTATTGGCATTTTGTTCAAGGGTTTTTATCTATAGCAGCCCCATTGATTAGAATGACTCAGAGTATGTTGGACTTTATTGAGGCTAGATCTTTCTAACTTGATCAATTATGTGTTCACTAGTTTGAGGACCCTAGATTATGTATGATTCATGACAAAGTGTTGAAAAGTGAAGCCAAGGTGGCTATTATTGATTTTGATGGTGTTTTGAGGCTAATGGTTGATTTTGTATCCCTAAAGTACTGGGTGAAATTGATATTAGTGGAAGCCGATTATGCTAGATATTACATTCATCCAAGTGTGTCTAAGATGTATCATGATCTTAAACAACATTATTGGTGGTTTGGCACGAGAAGAGACATTGTTGAGTTTCTGGCCAAGTATTTGAATTGCCAATAGGTGAAGTTTGAGCATCAAAAGCCTAGTGGATCGATGCAAAAGTTGCCCATTCCCAAGTGTAAGCGGGAGAGAGTAACCATGGATTTTGTTATAAGTATTCCAATGGCCTTGGGCAAGTTTGATTCAGTTTTGGTGGTCTTTGATTGTTTTACCAGATCGACACACGTCTTACTAGTAATGACTAGCTATAGTATGGAGCAATTGGTTAGGTTATACATTCGAGACATTGTTAGATTACTTGGTGTACCAATGTCTATAGTATCAGATAGAGGGTTTGTGTTTACTTCTCACTTTTGGTGGGCTCTACAGTGTTGTTTGGGGTACTAGAGTGGATTTGAGTTCAACTTTTCACCGTCAAACTGATGGCCATTCAGCATGCACCATTCAGGTGTTGGAGGACATGCCTAGGGCTTGTGTTATTGATTTTGGGGCCTGATGCGATTATTTACTTATCATTGGTGGAGTTTGCAAATAACAACAGTTAGCAATCCAACATCCAGATGGAACCATTTGAATTTGGTTCAGCTGAGGTGTTGACTGTAGATTTGCTTTAGGATGCCATGGGTCGGGTCTAATTAATTCAAAGTAGACTTTTGATTGCCAAGAGTCGCCAAAAATGTTATGTTGAGAGAAGGGTTAGGCTTCTTGAGTTTCTATTGGTAATAATGTTTGGCTAAAAGTCTCACCCATGAACGGAGCACTAAGATTTGGGAAGAAAGGCAAGATTAGTCCCCGATTCATTGGCCCATTTGTGATTTTTAGGAGAGCTGGTGAGGTAGCCTATGAGTTGGCTGTACCACCGAGATTATCTTCTGTACATACTGTTTCCCATGTTTCTATATTACGATGATACATTCGAGATGAGTCCCATAGGATTTCTTATGATTCTATTGAGTTGGGTCTAGATTTATCCTTTGAAGAAGAACCAATAGCTATATTGGACAAGAAGGTTCAAAGATTGAGATCAAAAGATATACCTTCTGTGAAGGTTCAGTGGCGGCACCATTCTATTGATGAGGCTAGTTAGGAGTTGGAGTCTGATGTGTGGGCCAAATATCCCAACCTTTTTTAGGATTCAGGTACTCCACATTTCCATATGTTCGATGATGAACATTTTTTTTAGTGGTGAATGATGTAACGACCTAAATAAGGATGAACATTCTTTTTAGTGGTCAATGATGTAATGACTTAGTTGGTCATTTTTGGCATTTTCTATGAAAATAACTATTTTACCCTTTTGAAAGTTGCTTTGGACCTATTTTGAACTATTTGAATGGTTGGAACTGGAATCTAGAGTCTTAAAAGTTGAAAATATAAATTTTAGCATTTTGGAGGCTTAAGTTATTGAAAAAGTGAATTTTTGCGTCATTCTGATTTTCGGAGGTCGGATTAGGGATCTGTCAATTCCATTAGTTCCACAATATCAAAACTAACTTACAAGAAGTTGCATACTAAATTAGGAGTTCAAATAAGGTTTTTGTGCCTAATGTTGTTATTTTAGTCATTTGCGGAACCAAAGTTTGACTTTGGTCAATATTAAGAGTTTGAAGATCGGATTGAAATTCTGATAGTTCCAGTGGTTCTGGATGGTGAAACTAACCCTAAAAATGGTCTCATCATAATTTTTGGAGTTGTTGAGTGCAGTTTGGTAATTTGAGTTGTAAACTAGTTTATTTGACTTGCATTGTTAAATGTGTCAGGGAGATCTCAGAATTGATTTCTAAAAATTTTATTGAATTTGGATTACTATTTCTAGTATGGATACATATATGGTTTTTGAAATTCAAATTTCAAATGTGTTGTGAATGCCTATTTTGAGTTTTTGTTAAATTTGTGTATTGCTAGTGGAGCCCCTTTTTACTCTCTGCGGTCACGGAAGTGAACCTGGTTCTTCTCCACATTTGTACTCAGGGGTTTGCGTTTGTAGAGGTGGACCCGGTTCTTGATGTAGGTTCATGGAGGTAGACCTGGTTCTCTACTCGCGTTCACATAGTGTATTTATATACCTAGGTAGTTTTAAAATCGTAGAAAATCATTTTTACTCCATTTTTAACTTTGAAAGCTCTTGGAGCATTTTTAAAGAGGCATTTTGAAGAAATATTTTGGTTGAGTAATTCTAACACTATTTCCATTATTTCTCATAAGTTTTAATCTTGATTTTGAATGTCTGAAATTGGGAATTTTTAGACTACGATTTCAAAACATTAAATGGTGATTTCTCCTTTGATTTGGACTCGATTTTAGTGGAATGTTCACCCAAGGACTCCCGATTTTGTGTTGAACCTGATTTTAAAGTCAGTTTCCAGATTCAGAAACTTCAAACTTTAGCCCTAATTTTGACTATTTTGCCTCTAATCCTAAATTATGCCAATATGGGCATCAAAATGCTTTCTTGATGAGTAGTAACTACTGTTGATAGTATTTTTATCGTCTTAGAGGATCGATTTGAGTACTTGAGTTGATTAAAAGCTTGTCCAAGTGTGATTTCTATAACATGGTAGGTTCAACTAACCTTTTGGGACTGGATTTGAGTTATTCATGTTTATATGGTAATGTAAGATTTAGGTTGATGTGTGAGCCTAACGATTTATATGATTTATTCTTGATGAAAGTGTGATTTTGATTAAGCCAAAAAATTAGTAAATGATGATCCTTTTGATAAATTGACATGAAACCTTTGGTTTTGACATATGTTGGATACTAATGTGATAATATGATACTTTTGACACCCTTTGGAGAAACAAACATGGTAAATTGATAGTAATTGGAGCACTGTGGTTATGACGAGTATAATGTGGGACTCTAAGAGTCCAGTTTCATTGATGTTTTTATAATTGATGAGATGGAGATGATAAGAATTTAATGGTGGACCTTGAAGTACTAGAGGATGCACTTGGCATAGCCCATGATGTCATGACTATTTTATATTTCATCCTCATGTCTTATTGGATATGATTACTTGAATTGTGGCAGTAACATGTATACGTCTTATACTATGTATGTATCACTGAGACGTTGAGATATTGAGATAGTCATACTTATTAACATCTAACTTTTGGGTCTAGTGTCCTTCAAGGCATATCATGTTGAATATATATGTTTTTACTCTATTTTGGCATGAATTGCATCGATATTTCATAGGCAATTTGATAGCCATTTTATTTGAGATTTCCTTAGTCGCGCCAGAGTCCTCCAAGACATACTATATTAGATATACATCTAATTATTGTTATTATGCATCCATCTGTTGTTTAATGGTGCCAGAGTAGGTGAGGCATCCTAGTATAGTTATATTTTTATATATTTTTTTATTGGCATATATTCCTTTTTACCTCTCAATACCGTCGCCAGCGTTCGCTGGGGTATCAACGGATCTAGAGTCCATCATGGTACTATAACCCTCTTTATTAGTGTCAGTTGTAACAATTCATCTTGAGACGAGATGCTCCACATCGGCAAAATATAGGAGAGATGTTGGATATATAAGTAATAGAATATTCAGTATAATGTGAGGCGCCTTTTCGGGTTAGTCTAAATGGACAAATTCGTGATGGGCTAGGCCCAAGAACGGATAATACTTCATAATGTTGGGCTGGAGTTTGAAGGCAATCTTGTGAATTCTTCCAAGCTAGTTCAAGGTTCAAAATTTCCAGGTATGTAAGGTTAACCAAACATGGATTCTACTCTTCCATGTGCCCTATAACTCGGATGGATGGAATTGTGAGTAAATTGAGTCTCTCGTGAATGGTTATGGAAGGTTTCTCTTAAATTCTGATCTATTTCTACATAATATTGGATGAATTACTTATTTTATGAATTATATGCCTGAATTAAATGATTCTGTTATACTATAAGAACCTTAGCATGATTTTTAATTATTTTCAGATATTTTACTTACATGAGCATGCATGAGCATAATTTAAGGCTAAATTAATGCTTTAATTCTACATTTATTCTCCTAAATTCTATGAGTTATAATTATTCATGAATGAGTCTTGATGAGTGAAGAACTAAACCTTAAAATGATGTAATCAAAGGGTTGAGAGTTGATGTGATGAGTTGAGTTGATAAATGTTCAATGCAACAAGATGAATGAATTAAACATAGGGTTGATGTCCTATAAGCATATTGAGTCTTAGGAGGAGTATGAGCTTTGAATTGAGTAAGAGTAAGTCCAACTCGAACATAATAACCCCGTAGCTGGTGTAGGAGAGGATAGAACCATATGTTTCTTCTGGTCCCAAAATGATGACGTGATGTTACGAAGTTTAGATCCTTAATTGGATGTACTATACCCCAACAAGGTATTTGATATATATGGCAATGACATCGCTTTGTATCATTACCGGCTCACAGGTGATAGTTGTCGGTTAGAGAAACTCCCATATAAGCCTCGATAGTACTTTGCGTGAATGGGCCATAGATAATAGATGAGTAGTCATTGTCTAAATTACATTCTTAGTTTAGACTCTTGACATGATTGGCTCTCCTATTTCTTAAGTTAAGTTATTTGAGTTAACGCAATTCTTCCTTTACATGTTTCTTTCTACTATTTACATACTCATACATTGCATATATTGACATCCATTTGGAATTGCATCTTTTCATGATGCAGAGCTAGGTATTAGCGGTAATCAACAGGCGCCCTATTTAGGACATACATTCTTTAGCTAATTGGTGAACCCTCTACTACTTTCGGAGGACATATGTTTCTTTTTCTAGCTTTGAATTCAGACGTATTTTATTCTATTTTTGAGGTACCCATGGGCCTATCATTGGCACCATTTATTCAGACGTCTAGAGGCTTTATAGACTAGATTGTTGATATGATTCGATGTTATTATTGACTAGTTTCATTCACACCTGTCTTACATACTTGATGGACAGACTATTTGGCCTTTGGCCATTGACATTCATTTTATTATTACTTTTCGCTTAACTATTCTTATACATGGATGTCTTTCGATATTAGAATGTGATTGAATAATGTGATGAGGCTGAGTAGTTCACTTGGGGACTAATAATAGTGTCTGTGTGCCAGCCATGCCAAGGGTAACATCCCGGGGCATGACAAACTTAGTAACAGAGACACTATTGTGTTAGCATTGTCAATGTGGGTTAGAATTCAATTGACTTTAGGTGAAACTTGATGAGGCAGGCCAAACTTTAGTGCTGAGTCTAGCTGAATCCCATATGGTGGGGCAAACCTCAGCGAGCATACAGAATTTGTAGAGTGGGTGTATATCACAACCCATCTTGAGATGAGATATCCCATATAGGCAAATCATAGGAGATATGTTGGGTACATAAGTAAAAGACTTGTCTGTATACTGTGAGACACCATTTGGGGTGAGCTCAAAGGGATAAATTCGTGATTGGCTACACCAAAGAGTGGACAAAATTTCACTGTGTTGGGCCAGGTCATTACATCAGTGTCCATTGAGTTGTCATCAATGCCAGCAACCATCGTGACACATGAGTGACCTAGTGTATAGTCTGACAAGATCCCTATAGGTTCTACCTTGTAGCTTCAGCTCAGTAGATATATGCACATCGGTACAAGAGCCCATCAAGGTGTCATTGTTGCGAGAGTCCATCGACATGTGGTCTGGCAAAATCCCTATTTATTCTACCTTGTAGCTTCAGCTCAGTATATATTTATCAACGCTAGCTTCTGTCGCATTTCCTTCTCCTGAATTGCTTCTATACATTGGATATGCATTGCATCTTTCACTGTTACTGATATTTTATTCTACTAGAATATATATGATTTACATTGTGCACTAACCCTTTTCTTGTAGGTGATAGTATTATTCATTATTACATACATGCTCAATTTCTCTTACACAGTCGATTGAACCTACTAAGTGCATTTCCATGTACTCGCAGCTACTTTGTTTCCTCCCTGTATATGATGTATAGTGTTCAGGAAAGTATAATTGATCATTACATTTGATTATTATTTTATACCATCCATATCTCAACAGTAAAGCTCATACTTTAAGACAAAATGGATCTTTGGGTCCTCTTTTTATTTTCTTATCTCTCAGGCTATTTATCAGATATTATGATGGACGCTAATGACTAGTCTTGTGTCCTATGGACCATATTCCTTTGTAAGGATGTGATAGAATATAGTTCCCCACTGAAATGACCCCGAAAATTTCCCAAAAATGTGAATTAAAATTGCTCAGAATCGTAATTTCGACATATCTCAAAATCCAAGCGTGATAGAAAAAGTTCGACTTCATATTCTTGTTAAGGGGAAAACATTGAGTGGGAAATGGGTCTAATCCCAATTTTAGAGCAACCATATCAAAATTCAAAAATCCAAAGTGGTAATTTCTAGAGAAGATTTTGCGCCCCAGGCGGCGCGATGCACTCGGGGCGCGCCTCACTGTTAAATTTGCCTGGGTTTTTTAATTTCGGTCTAAGGTCTTTAGGTCTTAGGCTTAAGACTTCCTATGAATAAAAACACTTATACTTAGTCATTTTTCAACCCTATATCATTCAATACATTCCCCAAAACCCTCTCTAACCCTTATCAAAATATCTCATCAAAATTCAAATATCCCAAACTCATTCCGCATCCTAAGAAATTCATTCAAGCTTCAAGCTCTCATTCAAATCTAAGTCAAGATTATTTATGTAATTTAAGTCCATCATGGGTCTCCTACGTCAAGCCAAGTTCAAAGGAATTTCCATTGGCTAAGTTTTGCACAAGTACCAATAGGAGGTCTAACTTTAAAAGGGCATATCTATTAGCACAAAAATAACTGGGTGGACATATTAAATTAAAGCTAATTGAATTAGCTTTCCAATGCACTTATTTTTACCTTATTTAAAGTTCGGATGAAGAAGTTATGACTGTTTTCATAGAACTCGTTTGTGCAGGGTATATACAGGCTTTTGCCAAATTCTATTTCACTAAGGCATTCCGTAAATTTAGCTATTTCTATTGGTCTTTTGGGGATTCCTATACTATCTTAGCATTTCCTAAAATCCTAAACCCTATTCCTAAAGATCAAATTCACTCTTTCTAAATTGAAAACACTCTCAAATTCTCCTATGAGCCTCTACCAAACCCCAATAAGAATTCAAGGAAATTCAAGAACAAGTTGGATTTCAAGACCCCATTCTAATCTGTAAGTCTTTCTCAACTCAATTTCAAGAAATTCAAGGTCTCAGGTATATGGGTTTCATTCATGGGTTCCTTTCACCCATGAATCCTAATCATTCTTTTTATGAAAATTGCATGATTCCAAGTTGTATTTCTTATGAGTATCTATTGTTATGAAATATGAGCATGAAATATATTGGGATTTTGTCAAATATTGTTAATTATGCTTAAATATCTATTTTGAGCTTATACTATAAAGTGATCTTTAATTGTTGAGACTATGCATGATTCAGGCTGTGAGATATATGAACTATTGTGAAGTTTTTATATGATTTACAAGTTACCCTTGATGGTGTTTTACCATGATGTTGGTGGGATGATTTGCATGCTTTCAAGATGCATTGATTTCACTATTTCATGATCTATAATCTTGCATTTTACATAATTTGAAGATGTCGTCATATGTGCCTACCATGTGTTTGATGAAATGCTAAGTCAAGAATTCTCAAGTTATTTACATGTTTTACAAGTCAAGTGACTTCATGATGAATATGGGCTATCAAGTATGCTAAGAATGCATGAAATTGTCTATGATAATGCAAGTATGAAGCTAATCCCTTTATCAAAGATTATACCTCTTGTGGACCTTTGATGTTGATATTAAGGAAAGGGTAATGTTGATGATGACCCATTCTTATGTTTAAAGTTAGGCTCACCATTTGAGGTTAATGATGTTAAGAGCTACTTGTGCCATGTTTTTATGTTTATTGCAAGTTATTAGAGTGTGGATATCTTATATATTCCATGGGGTTAGACATAGCACCGAGTGGACTAGAGGCAAGTAGCCAAGTCCTAGAATTATGTGTAACCACAGGTGACGGGATTAGAGGCGAGGCTCCAAATCTCTAAGAGGTGAGTACCTTAAATATGAGGCCTTAAGGAGAGTACCCGAGTCCGGGCTTGAGGTGAGTACATGAGTCCAACAACTAGAGGCGAGTACCTGGTTCACACAAGGCTTAGTGGATCAACTTAGGCATTAGGAGATTCACCTTGGCAAGTAACTTCCCCCTTTCATCTTATGTAGGGTAGACATCGGGATTCCAAGTTGTAGCTCTCTTGATCTTATTTTATGTCGGTTGAGGTTTCTTCCGGCACTTATATATTATGTTCTATGTAAGATTAATGATTTACAAAGCATGATTTACTTAAGTATTGATCATACATGCCATATTATTATTATGCTATCTACTGCTTATCATTATGCATTTTGACTATGTTGCCTATCTTTTGTTGCATTGCATCCTACACATTAAGCATATTTAAACGTACTAATGCATACTCTATGCCTATAATATCACTATGTAGGAACTGGAGCTCCTATTGAGTCTCCTCTATGTGGGTAGAAAGATTGTTCAAGTTAGCTTTTGGTGAGTCCTCATGTCCAAGTATAATATCTATCTTCTTTCATGCTTATGTTTAGACTACATCTTTTATATTTGTATTACCTATTGTCATTATCATGAGGGTGAGCCAAGTTGCTTGCCTTGGCCCCCACTAAGTTCTATATTTAGAGGTGTTGTTGGACAAGTATGTAATGATGCTGTGAGCTTTGGCTCGCTTTGACTCTTTTGATGTTTCATGATATGAAAGATGTCCTTGGACCCATGTTCCCTTTTTTACTATCTCTTATTTAACTTTTACGACCAAGGATGTGTAATGATATGTTGAGAGGCTTGATTGGGTCCTTTTGGGTTCCTTATTTATTATGTCACATCTAGTGCTTAGGCTTGGGTCGTGACAAATTTGGTATCATAGAACTAGGTTGATAATGGTACTCGGTGTCCAACACACAACATCGATTAGAGTCTTATTCATGATTGTGAACCGCTTCATAGTAGGCTGTGAGGTGTTTTAGGAAATGTTTTCCTTCTTCATTATCTAGGTTGTGCAATAGAAGTTATGGTAAAGTTTCCCCCTAATGAATATTCTTTACCATTCTAGACCATACCTGCTTGGATCTTTTGATTTAAGAAGCTGGGATTTCTATTCTGTTCATCAATCTCCATTGGCCCTTCTTCTTCTTCATTAATTCTATGTCTTTTTTTGGTATTACCATCTTCATCTTCGTTAGTTGGTAAGCGCTTACGTCAATTTTCGAGAATTGTTTCTATTTCAGAATCAAGAACCTAGAGAAGTAGAAGAACAAGAACCAGAAAAGCTTTTTTCAAGGATACTGGTATTCTCATTTTGATCAAAGAAATAAAAGAAAAATTTTCTAAAATTTTAAGAAATTCTGAATTAGAGATCGATTCTTGAGTATGTTGTCTACGTCTCGGTGCGTTCTTAAGGTTTCTTGAAAATCAGTAATCAAGATCGTGAAACAAACTCAGCATAAGGATAACAACGTCGACGTGAATCAAAGACGATCCAGGTGATATCTTTCCGTATTTCTTTAATTCTATCATGTTATTATCTGCCTCTCTTCATGCTTAATTGAATTTTTGTGTTACATAATTGAATTTCCAGTTGTTGTTCTTGCTTTTAGGTATAAAATTCTGAGTTTCATGTAAATATAGCATAGTTATTTTGTTATAGTATAGTTAATTCCCTATTCACTGTTGTCTTGACTATTCTTGGATGCCAAATTTTTTACCGTTCTTGGTTGCTTTCTTTAATGGGATATTGATTGTTCTTGGGTGCCAATTGTTATTGTTCGTGATTGCATATTGACAACATTGTTCCATAATTTTACTGTTGTTGTATATTGTTGCTATATATTGTGTAGATTATTATATATTATTCTTGTATATTGTTTTTGGGTATCTTCCTGCTGTTGGTAGTTTTCTGGTTGTTTACTGTTTTACTTGTATACTTACTAGATTATTAACTGTTTTACTTGTATTTTTTAGATTTTCTTGTATTTTATAGCTTAGAGAGTTTTAGTCCTTAATTACTGGCATCGGAACCTCATGATGGACTAGGGTCATGTCACCAGTCGGGGTTAGGGGTTAGGGATAGGGGTGGTAGGGGAGACATGGGGTTATTCAAGTTAAGATTCAGATCGTGGAATATAGGATGACTTACAGGAAAATCCATAGAGCTAGTGAAGTGTCTTAAGAGGAGACACATTAATATAGCGTGTGTCTAGGAGACCAGATGGGTAGGCACCAAGGCTCGGGATGTGGATGGGTTTAAGCTGTAGTACTCGGGTGGCTCTAGGGATAGAAATGGGGTAGGTATCTCAGTAGATGAGGGTCTGAGGGAGTATGTGGTTGAGGTTAGGAGGGTTAATGATAGGATGATGTTTATCAAACTCGTGGTTGGTAGATATGTGGTGAAAATAGTCAGTACTTATGCGCCCCAAGTAGGCCTAGATGAGGAAGTTAGAAGGCTTTTTTGGGAGGATCTGGATGAGGTTGTGCGAAGCATACCAGAGACGGAAAAAATTTTCATTGGTGGTGATTTTGATGGGCATATCGGGGCAACTACTAGCAGGTTTGAAAGTGTTCATGGAGGCTTTGATTTTTGGGAGAGGAATGGAAGTGGGACATCTTTCTTAGATTTTTCCAAAGCCTTTAAGTTAGTGATTGCTAAGTCGTGTTTCCCCAAGAGGGAAAACCACTTGATTACTTTCCGTAGTACGGTAGCTAAGACTCAGATAGGTTACCCACTTCTCCAAAAAGGCGATAGAAGCTTATGTGAGCATTGCAAAGTTATTCTAAGTGAGAATGTTTCCACGCAACATAGGCTTTTAGTGATGGATGTGGAGTTTAAGAGAGAAAAGAAGAAGAAAGTTATGTATGCCCAACCTAGGATTAGTTGGGGAGGCCTTGCTCCTGCCCTTTCTCGCGAGATAGAAGAAAAGTTGAGAAATTTAGAGGCATGGAGTAGTGAAGGTAATGTGAATAGTATGTAGGACACTACTGCTGGTTATATAAGACAGGTAGCTTTCGAGGTCTAGGGGTTTCAAGAGGGATCTTTGGTGGACGTCAAGGTGATTGGTGGTGGAATGATGAAGTCCAGGGTAAAGTGAAAGATAAGAAGGTCGCTTACATAGAGTGGTTAGAATGTAGGGATGAAGATGAAAAGCAAAAGCTTAACGTAATCTATAAGATGACCTAGTCAGAAGCAAAGATAGCGATGATGAATGCTAAGTAAGCAACGTTTGAGCACCTTCATGAACAGTTAAGTGATAAAAGTGAGGACAAGAGATTATATAGGCTCGCTAAAGTAAGAGAAAGGAAAGCTCACAATTTGGACCAAGTGAAGTGCATCAAGAATGAGAAGGGCGAGGTGTTGGTGGATAACACTTCCACTAAATTAAGGTGGCAAGCTTACTTACATAAACTCCTAAATGAAAAAGGAGATAGAGATATTGAGCTGGGTGAGTTGGGACACTCCGAAAACTGTTGTGATTTTGGGTATTGCAGGCGATTCAGAATTGAGGAGGTAAGAAAAGCTATTAGTAGGATGAAAAGAGGGAGGGCGATCGGGCCGATTAGATTCTGGTAGACTTCTGGAAGAATATGTTCAAGGATAGCATTGAGTGTTTGACTAGACTGTTCAATGCTATTATAAAGACTGCTAAGATTCCTGATGAAAGAGAAGTAGTACAATAGTTCCATTGTACAAGAATAAGGGAGATATTCAAAACTATAACAATTATAGGGGTATCAAGTTATTAAGCCACACTATGAAGGTTAGGAGACAGAGTAGTGGATATGAGGGTGCGAAGAGTAATATCTATCTCAGAGAGTCAGTTTGGATTCATGCTGGGGTGGTCAGCTATTAAAGTAATTCATCCTGTTCAGAGGTTAGTAGAGAAATAAAGAGAAAGAAAGAAGGATCTTCATATGGTGTTCATTGATCTCAAGAAGGCATATGACAAAGTTCCAAGGGATGTCTTATGGAGGTATCTAGAGGTGAAAGGTGTCCCAGTGGCATATATTAAGGCAATTAAGGAAATGTATGATGGATCCAAAACTCGAGAAGAATGGTAGGAAGAGACTCAAAGTATTTTCCTATTGAGATGGGACTCCACCAAGGATCTGTGTTGAGCCCTTTCTTGTTGGCCTTATTGATGGATGAGCTGACGCGATCTATCCAGCAGCAGATACCATGGTGTATGCTATTGCAGATAACATAGTACTAATTGATGAGACTCAGACTAAAGTTAATGATAGGTTGGAGGCCTGGAGACACGCCTTGGAGTCCAAAGATTTCAAATTGAGTAGGACCAAAACTGAATACTTGGAATGCAAATTCAGTGTTGAGAGGGATGAGGCAAACTATAATGTGAGGCTTGCCACTCAACCTATCCCCAAGAGAGAAACTTTAAGTATTTGGGGTCCATCATTCAGAGTAGTGGCGATATCAATGATGATGTCCACATCATCTTGGGGCAGCATGGACTAAATAGAGGCTTGCCTATGGAGTAATATGTGACAAGAAGATACCACCTAAACTCAAAGGGAAGTTTTATAGAATGGTAGTTAGACCATCGTTGTTGTATGGGGTAGAGTGTTGGCCAATTAAAAAGTCACATATTTAGAAGATGCATATCACAGAGATTAGGATGCTGAGATGAATGTGTGATCACACCAGGAGTGACAAGGTTAGAAATGAGACCATTTGTGAGAAGTTAAAGGTGGCCCCTATGGCCGAAAACATGAGGGAAGCAAGACTGTGATGGTTTGGACATGTGCAGAGAAGGAGTACCGATGCTCCTATTAGGAGTTGCGAGAGGTTGGTTTTGGGAGATACTCGGAGAGGTAGAGGTAGACCAAAGAAGTACCAGGGGAAGGTGATTAAACATGATATGACGAAACTTGACCTCACTAAGGACATGACCTTAGATAGAAAAAAGTGGAGGTCACAAGTTAGAGTAGTCGTCTAATGGTAGGGTAGGTGTTTTTATTCATTTTTTCACATTGCCTATGTGTTAGTTTTATCTTATTTAAATAATGCCATTATTAGTCACCCTTTCTATTCCCTTTCTTTCCTTTTGTCATATCTAGTTCTTTCTTGCATATGGGTTTTGAGATTAGAGTTCCCAGGAAACTACCTCTCTACTTCTACGGTAGTGGTAATGTCTGCATATATTCTACCCTCCCCAGACCCCACTTGCGAGATTTTACTGGGTATATTATTCTTGTTGTTATTGATTCTATACCATACCAATTCCAAGAGGTAGAAGAGCCCATATGCCCGAGGAGCAACTGACTCCTCTCTCTTCGCAAGTTTCTCAAGATGGTAGAGTGGCTCATGAAGAATTCCATGATGCTCTTAACTTGTTGGCTCATGGCGTGACTAATCAAATCAACTAAGGGGCCCAACATCCTTATGCAAATACTCCGGCCTTGAGAGTAAGGGACTTTGCAAGAATGAATCCACCTGAGTTCTATGGGCCTAAAGTGGATGAGGATCCCCAAGAGTTCTTTGATGAGGTGTACAAGGTGTTATCTATCATGGGGGTGAATTTGGAGGAGAAGGGGGAGTTAGCGGTGTACCAACTAAAGAGTGTGGCTCAATTATTTTTTGTGCAATGGAAGTTGGAAAGGGGAAATCATGATGCTATTTCTTGGGAGAAGTTTAAGGAGACATTTGTCAACCAATTCTTCCCTCTTGAGCTAAGGGAGCCCCAAATGATGGAATTTATAAATTCAAAGCAATTATCTATAAGTGTGAGGGAGTATGCCTTCAAGTTCAACAAACTCTCCAAGTATGCTGCACAATTGGTTGCCCGATCCGCAGTCAAGGATGAATAAGTTTATGATGGGAGTATCCAATTTTATGAATAAGGAGTGTCGTATGGATATGTTGATAGGTGATATAGATTTGTCCTGCTTCATTAATTATGCCGAACAATATGAGTGGGAGAACCGTAGAAAGAAAAGAAGTGGGGGAGCCAAGAGGGCTCAATTTGATGGTAGCTTCCAAGATCAAAAGTCCAACGATGCTCCAAGTAATAGGGTTTCCAAGGATGGGGTGTCTAACCCCAAGTATCAAGTGAAGGCATCGGTGGACAAGCTCCTTGTACATGCAAAAAGTATGAAAGGTACCACCGGAGAGATTGTTTAGCCAATTTGGGTGCATGTTTTGGATGCGGTGGGATAGGTCATAAGATGAGACATTGTTGGTGGGTCCCTAAAAACCATAAGGATAATCATCGATATTCTCTACCATACCCCTCTAGGAGTCACTAGGCTTGGCATGGTACTCCATAGGTAAGTTGAAGGTTTTGATTTTGATGGATCCGGGTTTCATTATTCCTTTCATTATTACCTTTTTGCTAGTAGTCTTCATGTTTTTCCCGAATTGTTATATGGAATTTTTAGTGTCTACCCCTTGTTGAGCCTATTGTTGCTAGGAAGTTCATAGGTATTGTTCCATGTTCATATTTCATTCGGTCTTGCCTTCTGACTTGTTGGATATGATGTGGTGGATTTTGATGTCATACTTGGGATGGATTAGTTGCTTGTAAATTGTGTCTCCATTGATTGTAGGGCCCGTAGAGTTAGATTCCAATTTCCTAATAAACCCATCTCTGAGTAGGGGCTTGTAAGGTAGCTGTGAAGGGGTAAGTCCATTTCTTGTCTTAAGGTACAAT
>JAOTQJ010194182.1:7067-21020 GCA_025642045.1 Solanum sejunctum
GGAGTCCAAAGTCCCTTGTATAAAGTTGGTTCTGATTGTAAATGAGCTTTTTAATTTTTTCCTAAATGACCTTTCCGATACCCAACCTATCTCCATTCCCTCTTATAGTATGGCCCCAGGAGGAGTTGAAGGAGTTAAAGGAGCAATTGAAAGATTTGTTAGAGAAGGAATTTATTAGACCTAGCCAATCACCTTGAGGTGCGCCAGTGTTGTTTATGAAAAAGAAGGATGGGTCACTTAGAATATGTATTGACCACCGACAACTCAATAGGGTCACTATAAAGAATAGATATCCTCTTCCAAGAATTCATGACTTGTTTGACTAATTGCAAGGGGCTAGCTTTTTCTATAAGATTGATCTTTGGTCTGGGTACCATCAAGTGAAGGTAAGAGAGTGTGATACTTCCAAGACTTCCTTCCAAACTAGTTATGGACATCATCAATTTGTGGTGATGTCCTTCGGGTTGACTAATGCACAAGCCATCTTTATGGACCAAATGAATAGGATCTTCAAACCCTACCTTGATTCCTTTGTTATGGTCTTTATTTATGATAGTTTGATCTATTCACATAGTAGGGAGGAATATATAGGTCATTAGAGGGTTTTGTTGCAAAGGTTAAGGGAGGAGAAATTGTATACTAAATATGAAAAGTGTGAGTTTTGGTTGAAGGAGGTTGCATTCTTGGATCATGTGGTATCGGGAGATGGTATAAAAGTGGATCATACAAAAAATGATGTGATTAGGAATTGGCCTAGACCATTGACCTCATTGGATATTAGGAGCATTTTGAGCCTTGCGGGTTACTATTGAAGGTTCGTGAATGGGCTCTTCTCTATTGCATCCCCTATGATAAAATTGACTCAAAAGAAATTTAAGTTTTTGTAACCAATGAATGTGAGAGGAGCTTCTAAACATTGAAAGATAAGCTTGTGTCTACTCTTATATTATGAATACCGGATGGGCTTAAAGGATTTCTTCTATATTGTGATGCTTCTAGAGTGGGTTTAGGTTGTGTGCTAATGCAAAATGGTAAGGTTATAGCCTATGCTTCTAGGAAACTCAAGGTGCATGAAAAGAACTACCTTACCCATGATCTTAAAGTGGCTGTCGTGGTGTTTGCATTTTAGATTTGGCATCAGTATTTGTTTGGGGTGCATGTCAATGTGTTCACCAATCATAAGAGCCTCCAATATGTCTTCACTCAAAAAGATCTCAACTTAAGACAAAAAAGGTGGCTAGAATTTCTTAAGGACTATGACATGTGTGCATTACCATTCCAGGAAGGCAAATGTGGTGGCAGATGCTTTGAATCGGGTGTGTATGGATAGCTTAGCTCATGTTGATGGTGGTGATAGGGAGATGGCCAGGAAGGTGCATCAATTATCAAGATGGGGGGTTAGGGTGGAAGAGGTAAGTAACGATGTGATTTTTGTTGATGGTTTCAGATCTTCTTTGGTTGATGAGGTGATAGCAAAACAAGATCTTGACTCCTCCTTGCTTGAACTAAAGGCCTTGGTGAAAGAGGGCAAAGTAGAGGTTTTCTCCTAAGGGAGAGATGGTGCCCTTAGGTACCAAGGTAGGTTGTGTATGCCTTGTGTTGATGGTTTGAGGGAGAAAATCCTTGATTAGGCCCATAATTATTTTTATTCTATCCACCCTGGTTCCACCAAGATGTATAGGGACTTGAGAGATATGCATTGGTGGGGAGACATGAAGAGGAACATTACTAGATTTGTTTCTAGTTACCATAGTTGTCAACAAGTCAAACTCGAACATCAAAAGGTCGAGTGGCCTAACCCAAGACATAGAGATTCCTATTTGGAAGTGGGAGGTGATTAATGTATTTCGTGGTTGGGTTGCCCATAACTAGAAAAGGTTTTGATTCTATATGGATGGTGGTTGATAGGATAATGAAATCGGCTCACTTTCTACTGGTTAAGACTACATATGGGGCTGAGGAGTATACAAGGTTGTATATCCATGAGTTAGTGAGGTTTTATGGGGTTCCTTTATCCACCATATCGGATCGGGGTGCACAATTCACTTCATACTTTTGGAGGTCTTTCCAAAGGGGTCTTGGTACATAAAAGTTCACCTTAGTATGACCTTTTACCCCCAAACGGATAGCCAAGCCGAAAGAACCATTCAAACCCTTGAAGATGTGCTTAGAGCATATGTATTGGAGTTGAGGGGTCATTAGGATAACCATATTCCTTTGATTGAGTTTGCCTACAACAATAGCTATCACGCTAGCATCGGTATGGCTCCTTTTGAGGCTCTTTATGGGAGGTATTGTAGATCACCAGTGGATTGGTTTGAGGTTGGATAAGTGGCTGTATTTGGACCAGATCTAGTTGTGGAGGCTCTTGAAAGGGTAGGATGATTAGGGAGAGGTTGAGAATGGCCCAAAGTAGTTAAAAATCCTATGCTGATGTGAGAAGAGGAGACCTTAAGTTCAAAGTGGGTGATCGGGTCTATTTGAAAGTTTCACCAATGAAAGGTATGGTCCATTTTGGTAAAAATGGGAAGTTGAATCCAAGATATGTTGGTCCTTATAAGGTGATAAAGAGGGTTGACAAGGTAGCTTATGAGTTGAAGTTGCCTAGTGAAATGAATTCATCAGGTGTTCCATGTCTCTATGTTGAGAAAATATGTGGGTGATCCTCATGCCATTGTACCTCTTGATATGGTGGGCATTGTTGAGGATAACTTGGGTTATGAGGAGGTTCCAGTTCAGATTTTGGATAGGCAAGTGAATTGTTTGAGGAACAAGGAAGTGACATTCATTAAATCCTTTGAAAAAACTAACAAATCAAAAGTACTACATGGGAGGCCAAAGTGGACATGCAAAAGTAGTATCCTCATCTTTTCCACTACACTCAAGCCTCAGGTACTAATCCTAAGTCCCCTAAGTGATTTTAAGTCTTAATTTTTTTCCTTAAGCCATTGCAGGCATTCATGTTTATCTGGGAAAGGTTTTATGGTAATTTTGATTTTCATGTTGAGACTTTTAAATATCGTATTTAGATACATTTGTTGCATCCATGTTAGGCTAAAATCCTCATCGCTACCTTTCTTGTGTACGTTTCTATTACATTCGGGGATGAATGTTCCCAAGAGGGAGATATTGTGATACCTTGTAACTTTATGCTCTTGTATATCCATGTTTCAAGCCTCATTTCATTAGGGTCGGGGTGTATTAGGTTCATGGGAGACTCCTAGTACCTAAACAAGTTCAAGACTTCCCTAAAAGTAGAGTTTTGGGTGATAGTTCATGCAAAGGTCAACTTTAAACTAGCATAATTTTTAGTACTCTGGAACTATGTGGCCGACTATATTCCAAATGAAATCCTTTGAGTTAGATTCACCACGCACTTGGTTTTACCTCATTCCGATGTCAGATGAGGGAGTTATGATCGTTTTCGTAATACCCTCCCGTGCAGTGATGTCACACAGGGACCTTTACAGGCAGTGGAGGCTTGTATGGGTCGTGTGAGGAATGTGAGGCTGGGAAAAACCATTTTGATCTTAAGTCATGGTCCACAACTAGTGTCATGGGTTGTGAGGCTTACCACTGGTCGTGAGGAGGGGCGTGAAGGTGAATAAGGGAGGCTTGGTATGCATAGAGGTGAGTTTGAGGCAAAGGTATGGACCATGACCACCCACATGGGTCTTGGTAGGTGGCACAGGTCGTGTCCATTGGTGTGGATCCTAGGAAACATTTTCCAGCACCAGGTATGGTGCCACAAGCCTCCAAACGGGTTGTGAGGTTTTTCACGACCCGTGGTGGCGTCTGTGGTCATGACGAGACGTCTTTTTCCAATCGATTTCCAACTTCAATTTTTGGACTAAGTACCTTGTCATGGGCAATCTACATAACCTGTGGAGTGCTACAGGACCCATGTGACCTTCCATGGGGCAACACTTTGTCAAATTTTCCATCCGTTCAATAATGGCATTTTCATAAATGCTAATTACTCTAATGCCCTTTCTAGACTTCCAATGCTATCTTAACCTTGCTAAAAGACCTAACAAGGTTCCAAAGGATCAAAATCATTACTCTCATCTCAAATACACTCTCAATTCTCTCAAAAGCCTCCATCAAGCCCAAATTCAATTTCAAGGAAACCCAAGAACAAGATTGGATTCAAAGATCATTTCTAAGCCTCCATTCTTCTCAATCTCAATTCCAAGCAACTCTAGACCTAAGATATGTAGGTTTCTTTCATGGGTTCCTTTTACCCATGATACCCAACCCTCATTTTACTCAAATTTTATGATTTAAAGTTGATTTACAAATGGGTCTTGAGTATTGTGAAATTCACTGCACACTAAGTTAAAGCTATGTGAAATTGTGATTATTTGTTATGTTTTGAGCTATAAACCCTTGATCTATTATAAGACTTGAGGGGTCGTGATGTATGTTTCTTGTGGGTGTTTTATGGTGTTGATTTATGATTTTACAATAGATTTTCTTGCATGATTTTCCCTATATTTCATGGTTTTACACTAGCATTACACACTCTCTAAGTGCTTGATAAAATGTCCGGATGTAGTTTCTTGAGGTATTGAAGGTCCTAAGCATAAGATATGATATGATTGACTATGTGATGATGAAATGAGCATATGTATATGATATACCCTTGATATAAGTATTGCATTAGACTATGCCCGATCTGGGGGGTCTAAGAACCCAGATAACCGAGATGGGGGTTTGTACTCATCAATCAAGGAAAGAGTTTGTACTTCTCCACCTAGGTAATGGGGCGGCATTATCACTAATATAGATAGAGGTTTGTACTCATCGACTGAGGGATGGGTTTGTAATTCTCCACCTAGGTGATGGGGCGGCATTATCACTAACCGAATGAAGGGTTAGTACTTCACCACCTAAGTGATGAGGCGGCATCATCACTAACCTCAAGGGGTTTATACCTTGGAAATCTTACGTTGTCTATTATTTAAATGTGATACTTTATATGAGCATGAGTTATTTAAGCATGGTTCACTTATGCATTGTTCATCCATGCCATCTTGTTATAATATTCTCATTGCCTATTGCTATGCATTTTGATCATGATGTCGATTTCTTGATACATTGCATCCCATATACTTAGTACATTTAAATATACTAACGCATACTCTTGCCTACATGATATCACTATGTAGGAAGCAGTGCTCAAGTTCATCATCATCATCCTCCACGCGGCTAGTCGGTGCTATTCCAAGCTTGTTAGTGAGTCCTCCATTTTGGGAACCTTAGTCTATGTTGCTATTTTCTATGGATTGAGACACTATCTAGTGAGTCCAGTAGCTTTGTCTTGGCCCCCGCTCTATTTATATATTTAGAGGTATTTGTTGGACAAGTTGTGTATTTATGATATGAGCTATGACTCCTTATCTTTGATGTTGATGTTTTGACAAGCTATCCTTTAGCCCATTGTTCCTTTTTGCTTACTGTATGCTTTTTATTTGATTCTGCAACCAAGGATGTATAATGACACGTTAAGAGGCTTGATTGGGGTTCGTTCGGGTTTTCCATTCGCCATGTCATATCTAGGCCCTAGGCTTGGGTCGTGACACAATAGATCTTATATTCACAGGTCAAAATACGCTAAAACAATCATAATTTCATAAAATTCCAACATAGTGTGCAGTGAAATTCATAATAAGTAAGACCCATGAGTGAATCAACTTTAAATTATGCAATTTTAGGTAAAAGAAAGCTTGGGCATCATGGGTGGAAGGAACCCATAAAATAAACCCACATACCTTGACTTTGGAGAATCCTTGAAGAAGATTGGGAATGGAGACTTGAAGCTTGAGTAAGAACTTTAAGATCCGAATAAGTTTTGAGACTTGAAATTTGGAGTGAAATATTTGTCTAAGTCTTTGAGTGAGTATTGGGGAATGTATTGAATGATATGAAGGTGAAATATGGCTAAGTATAGGTATTATAATTCATGGAAACACTTAGGCCCAAGACCCAAAAGTCTTGGACCTAGATTAAAAATAGTGTACAAAAATACACAGTAGCGCGGCCTTGGTGTGTCGCGCCAGGGGCGCGAATGCACACTGGAAATCACATTTTTAAAATTTTTAATTTTTCTATGGTTGCTCTTAAATAAGGGTTAGACCCTTCACCCACTCGATTTGACACCCTTAATAATAATATGAAAGTCAAATTTTTTATATTTCGCATGGATTTTGAGATATATGGAAATTACAATTATCAGTACTTCCAAGGCACATTTTTTAGCACTTTTTGGGTAGTTTCACAACCAAACTCACCCTCATAGTTGTCACATACATAAAAGAAAGATAGTCCTAGTACATAGCATGAGATCATAGATATTGTCTCCGGAATGGAGGACTCACCAACTAGCTTGGGAGAAATCATACTAGCTATGTGGAGAAAGATGATCAAGTGGGGCTCTGGTTCCTACATAGTGACATCATGTAGGTATAGAGTATGATTAGTACGTTAGAATGTACAAAGTATGTATGATGTAATGCAACAAGAATTAACATAATCGAAATGCATAAGCATAGGCAATGAGTAGCATATAACAATATGGCATGCATGGAAGATGCTTGAAGTAAATCATGCTTACATAGAACATAATACATGTGCAAGGAGAGACCATCATTATAGAATTCAGTCTATTGAAGTACAAACCCCTCAGTTTGTTCGTGGATCGTCTCATCCTACCACCCATGGTGATTGAGGTACCAACCTCTCAACCTTGCAGTTATCAAGGTACAAACCCCTTGATTAGTTGGTGGATCATCGCACCCTACCACCCATGGTAATTGAGGTACCAACCCCTCAACCAGGTTATCAAGGTACTAACCCCTTGATTGGTTTGTGGATCATCTCACCCTACCATACATGGTGATTATGGTACCAACCCCTCAAATAGGTCATCAAGGTACAAACCCCTCAATATGGTTACCCGACCTCACAACCCCCCAAGTGAGACATGGTTAATTCCCAACCTGATATAGGAGAATATCATATACCTACATTCCTTTCATCATCACAAAGTCGTTTAACTTATAAGACATGCATTTGACCTTTAATTCCTCAAGAAATCATAACTAGACATTTTATCAAACACTTGGCAGGTGTGTTGTCCTAGTGTAAAACCATGCAATTTAGTGATGAAATCATACAAGAAAATTCAATGTAAAACTATTCATCAATACTTGGTAACACCCTAAAGAAATATACATCAGCACCCTTCATCAAATCTCACAATGGATCTTAGATTCGTAGCTCAAAACATGCTTAAATAGTCAATTTCATGAAACCCCAACATAGTTGATAGTCTAATCCACAATAAGTAAGACCCATAAGTAAATTAACTTGAAATCATCCATTTTAGGTAAAAAGGAACCTTGGGCTTCATGGGTGGAAGGAACCCATGAATGAAACCCACATACCTTAGCTTTGGAGAATTTCTTGATGAAGATTTGAATGGAGACTTGAAGCTTGGATGAATTCCTTGAGTTCTGGATGAGTTTTGGACAGTTGAATTTTCAGAGAAGTATTAGTCTAAGGGTTTGAGAGAGTGTTGGGAAATGTCTTGGATGATATGAAGGTGAAATATGGCTAAGTGTAGATATTTTCACGTGTGGGAAGACATAGTCCCAAGACCCAAAATTCTTGGACTGAACCAAATAAACTGGGCAAAAAATACACTGTGGCGGGCCCTCAGCACATTGTGCCAGAGTCGCAGTTCCTCATTAGAATTCGCTCACTTTGAGTTTTCAAATTTTGATATGGTTGTTCTAAAATTCGAGTTAGACCTGTTCCCTACTCAATTTTGTCCTTCGAATAAGAATATGAAGTCAGATTTACAAAATCACACATGAATTTTAAGATATAGGGAAATTACAATTTCGAAAACTTCCAAGGGACATGTTCGGGTCATTTCAACTCCCATTCCGGGTCATTGTATTTATGTGTTATTGTGTTTAGATTTGCAGAAAGATAGATTGCCCATGATTTGGGGAGAAACTGCAAAAGATTGTTGGTTTTTGTATGACTTATGAGACCCTCTATGGATCGTAGAACATTCTGCGAGTTGTTAAGGCAGTTTCATGACAAATTCTGATGAAGTATGAAATGTGAAGATCAGCTCAACGAGACAAGCATTTGAGTCATGGAGCATTCTATGAGTCGTATGGATAGGTTTTGTGAAAATTTCTAATAAGGGATAATTTGATATAGATGAAGCCTATAAACAAGTAGTATGAGTCATGGATTAGTTTATGAATCATAATTTGGTGTTGTAGAAGAGAAGTCCAAAATCCCAGGAGCTGATTATGAGACCCTGACTACGAGTCGTAGAAGCTACTACGAGTCGTAGAGACCTTTCATGGAGTTCATCGACCAGTTTTTCTATTTTATTTAGGACTTAATTATAATTACTATAATTCATACTTTTAGGTTATGGTACTAAGGAAGGACTTGATTATTCAGTACTTTTAGGGTTTGTACTCAGAGAACTCAATATTTGGGAGAGAAGATTGTGAGAAAACACTTATGGGTAAATTTGATCTTGAAGCTTGTGATTCTCCGTCTTCTTGGATTTGATTGATCTTAATTTAATTAGGTAAGTGTTTAATTATGTTTTTTCAGTTCATAATTACTTCAGCTACCCATAGCATGAGTAGCTAAATCCACAACTAGGGTTATGGAAACCACGAAGAACTAACTAAGTAAACCTGGGAAATTTACAATTCTTGGAATGGTTATATGTATATTTTAATCAATTCTCTTCATTTTGCAAATTTTCTAATAGTTCCCAATATTAGAACCTGTCTAGTGTTACTGCCTGGACAAAGGTAGCAATGAATAGGAAAAGAGATTGATTAACAAGAATATATTGATGTGTTTTCATCTAATCAACTGAACTGGGTCAAGGGAAGTTGTACTAGGACTTATATGTAATGGCTAGTACTGCACACTATGAAGATGGGCTAAGTTACATAGCAAAATTCGCCTCTCTCCTTTGACCAAAGGGCTCAGTAAACTTAAATTATTGTCCTGCATACTATGCACTTGACAGGAATTGAGTCACCTAGTGATACTAAGTTAGGGAATCATGTTGAACACATTACCTAGTTGCTCTCTATTATTGATTGTCTCTCGTTATAGTTAGTTTACTTTACTTTTTTATTGATTACTGTAAATCTCCCCCCTCCCTTAGGGGAATTGAGTTGGTTAACTACTTGGATTGCTTATTGGTGAATTGGACTTGAGTCTATGTATTCCCTATGGGTTCAACCCTAACCTTAGTTAAGTTTTATATCTTAACAACAACTACTTTATCCTCTAAAATGGAGGTGTAACTTGGGTGACATCAAAACTTCTGGCATTGTTGCATAGGAATACGGCTAGACTTAGGTAGATTCATTACAAAATTCAAGTGTTAATCCTTAGTTCCCTTTGTTTTACTTTTGTTTTTGCTTCTTTGCAAGGTATACGAGTAATGTATGAACAACACTCAGAGTCAAGGCAATCTCTTTACTCCATTTGATCCAGAGATCCACTAAATTACAATAAAAATGGCCTAAGAAAATGTCAACAATGCAGCCCATGCTGCTTTGAATCAGGGTAATAACGATGATGATAGGAATGAGAACCTACCTCCTTTGGACGACAATTCACAACCTTAAGAGTTTAATGCCAATGCTTACTAGTAGAATTAGTATAGGCTAAACCCCATGGCTATGGATGTGACTAAAGTTATTATGTTGCCACCACTATCGGCAGACACAAAGTTCATAGTCTCTAGCGAGTTACCTCAAATGTTGTAGAATCATGGGTTATTTACAAGACTACCATCAGAGGATCCACATAGCCATTTGTACAAAGTGACATTTGTTTGTAAGAATGTGATACGGACACTGAATCTATCTATGCGTATTGTGGGACTTTGTGTCTTCCCATTATTTCTCATAGGCACTATTGTATTATGGCTATCTAAGCTCCCACAAAGTTCAATCATTAGCTGGGCAGATTTTTAGAAGGCCTATTTGGAGAGGTATTTCCCTTGATCGAAGAAACTTAAGTTGAAGGACCAATCAACAACTTTGAGCAACTTCTTGGTGATTCAATAAGCACTACTTGGGAGCGATTTACTAAATGTTTGAGGAGCATCCCTGACCACAAGATAGTTCATGATGCCTTGGTGAAGTTCTTCTACTATGCCCTTGATTAGAACAGTCAGGCTTATGCTGACACTATCATGGGGGGTATGTTTCTAGATCAACCATTTGCAAGTATTACTAAGCTTATGGAGCAAGCGGTCAAGACTAATCATGCATGGGATAGTAGGATAGAGCTTCAATAAAGAGTTTATGTGTTGTCAGTGTGGGTTCAGATCAAGCCAAAATTAATGAAGAGATTATGCAACAACTTGCTCAGCTCCATATATGCATGGATGTGATGATCAAGTAGAACTAAGAGAGAGTGAATGCAGTAGTTCACCAACCTCCATGTACACCCATATACGAGAAGCCATACTATAGGGAGGGCACATGTTTTGTGAATAATCAGACGGGGGTTTCCAAACCAATGCCCAAAGGTCCAATCAGGACTATTGGTGACAAATTCAAGGAAACCAAGGTCAGAACTATAGTAGAGATGGATCTTTCAGAGACTATCGAGATGATTACTATGATAGGAACAAGGGTCCAAATGCAGATTAGAGTCGCAGAGAAAGGCTTTAGAAATGGTCCTTATGTGCCACCACACAACCGTTATGTAGTAAAGGCAATTCTAGAATTGAGGAGATGTTTGACCACTTGTTGAAGAAGGTTATACACAAGATGAAACTCTAAGGGGCATAAATCAGATATTTCTAGCATACATCAGAAAATAGAGTCTAATTTTATGGCTATTAAATAGCTTGAGTAGCAATTTGGTCAAGTATCAACTCAGCTGAATCAGCATCAGAAGGGTACATTGCCTAGCAACATAGTGCAAAATCCTAAGAATGAGGAGCAATGTATAGCGGTTACCTCTAGGGGTGGCAAGAACATTATTGATCCTTCTACGCCAGTTAATAAAGAAGATGTTCGTAAGGAGATAGTTGCAATAAAGGATATGGATGAAGGAGATGATTATGGCAAGGATGAGGTGTGTGGATCAGCTAAAGTGCCATCGAATTTTATGCCCATCTCTAAGCCTCTTCCTCCTTTCCCTTAAAGAATCAAAAAGAGAGAGGAGCAAGGCAAGTTCAAGCACTTTCTCTCCATGCTTAAGCAACTATTTGTCAACATCTCTCTCATTGATTTGGAGAAAATACCAGGCTATGCCAAGTATATGAAAGACTTGGTTACCAAGAAGTGCACTATAAGTCAGGAGCTTTCTCAAGAGCTTTAACATTACAGTGTTATCACTACAAGTCCTTAGCTCAAAAGTGTGAAGATCCAAATGCTTTTACCATACCTTGCACTATAGGTGATGTGGAGTTCGCAAGGGCATTATGTGATTTAGGTGCTTGTATCAATCTGATATCCCTAGCAATCTACAAGAAGCTTCGATTGGGAGCCATTAATTCTACTAGCATATGGTTGTTAATGGCGAATAGAATAGTAAAGAATCTTGTGGAGATACTCTATGATGTGTTGGTTAAACTGGAAAAATTCATATTCCCTGCAGACTTTGTGATTCTAGATTTTGAGGTTGACTTCGATGTCACAATCATCTTGGGAAGACCATTCCTAACCAGTAGGTGAGCTCTAGTGGATATGAAAACTGGTCAATTCAGGTTTAGATTATATTAAATGAAGAAGAAGTTGTCTTCGACATCCGTCAGTCCGTGAAGCCTCCAGATGAGCTCAACAGTGAAGTCTAGGCAATTGGTGAAGTTTGAGTAACCAATTTGCCTAAGTCATGTCAAATTAATAAATCAAGCACTGGTTGAGAAGCAACCCAAGGTGGACCAGCGCTTAGACGTCTAGGTAGATTTTTGACCCCTTTATGTGCTTATTTTGCTTGACTTTGTGCATTGGGGACAATACACATCTTTTTCGATGGGTGTGGATAGTTATGGGCCTCAGTGAAGTTTGAGTAGCTTATGGTCCATAACTACCCAATTTTTGATCCCGAGATTTTCATCTCTAGTTCTTTTTCCTCGTAAATATTTAATTTCTATTGAACTGACATGTTTAGGATGTTTAGATAATATGTGTAGAATATAGTACCAATATTTATGGCAAATAGCATATTTTTTATGTTTTATTTTGAAAAATAAAACCCACCAAAAATTTTTATTAGTAGTTAGATGGAAACCATGCATGTTTAGGTGTTTGACAATATCTGTACTGATAAGTAAAGGTAAATTGAGATGAGAAAGCATGATCTGTGAGTTTTTGTCGATAATATATGCAACGTCATGTGAGTATGAGCTTATTTTGCTAGATTCATGTATCTTGTGCTAATTCAAAACTTGCCCTGTTAATCTAAGTTAGATTGAAGATTAAATGGATTAGAAAAGGATCTTAGGCCTTTATTGTGAAATAGTCCACTTTAGCCTAAAAATAACACACCAAAATGATGATATATCCCTTGTTCCAAAATATTTGAGCCGTACATGTACCAATTCTTTATAAACACCTAATTAACCTAGCCTTATCTAGTGGAAAATCTTGAATTTAGTCCTGGACTATCCTTGAGCATTATGAACCTTGATTGAGGCAAAAAGCTTAAGTTGAGGATGACTACCAAAAGTGGCCCTGGTTCGAAGAATAGTGTCACGCCCCAAGTCCCGTTAGGGTGGACTAGGACCCATTGCCGATAAGGCTCGGGAGAAACAACCTATATCTATTCACTTTCTACACATTTTATAATGGATTTCTATAATTTATCATGCCTTTATACAGGTAAACAGTGATATAAACCGAAAGTAAATACATGTAACTAGGTTGTTGGGGCCACAACGTTAAAAGTATGAGACATGACCACACCTCAATTTACATAGTCTACAAAGCCTCTAAATAAAAGAGTATCTGATAAGGGTTGGGACAGGCCCCGCCTAGATTAGCTATACAATACAAACATATGAACTTTAGACACATACAAAGCTCCAGAGTAACCTGGAGCTTGGTAACAACAGCTGAACGTCCTGAACACTACTGAGGAGATCTACTAGCACCTGTACCTACAGCATGAAATGCAGGTCCCCCATAAGAGATATCAATACGAGATAATGTACTGAGTATGTAAGGTATGAAATACTGTATATGAAGTAACAACCTAAAATGAAACCATGTATTAGTGTAGAATAGGAGACCACCTTTGGATGCACTGGAATCACATACTTTAAGTTCTTTATATTGCTTTACCTTTACTGTATAATCTGTGCACATCATAAACTGTAAATGACCAACTAATAAGTGGTGAAACTGTATTAGGTTAGTCCCTAGCTAGGTTATACTCAACCCCTCGGGCTACCCCTTTCCCACCCACCCCTCCCGATAGGATCATCCCTGGCTAGGTTATACTCAACCCCTCGGGCTACCACCTATCAGAACCTGTAAAATTTATCTTTCAATTACCTTTGAGATTATTCTTTTGGTGGTCATAATATTGGAGATTTTGGGCTATACATGCAATATAAAACATGAAAATAAACATGCAAGACAACATGGCATTGAAGAGAGTATGTTACATAAGCAACAAACTGTGTATGAAATGAAACAGCTCATGAACTTTGTTTAGCAACAAGAACTCATGTAATTGGTATCCATGTATGTATATAGATTTGAAGGGAACTACATGTAGAAGCATATGAGCATGTGAAAGAGTGGATACATGGCTGCTTATCATGTTGGAGTAGATAAATGCCTTTACTTACCGAAGGATCTATGTTTCATGCCAAATGATACGAATTCAAGTAACATTACATACCTCGTTGTATGACCTTGTTACTAC
>JAOTQJ010194193.1:0-20000 GCA_025642045.1 Solanum sejunctum
ATGGTATGCGTGTATTGTACTTGTGAGCGGTTCTGCCGCAGCGGTGACCTTGTCGGCCCGCATTAGTTGTATATATAGGTGCATATGTGTTGTTTGTACATTCTGGGAGCTGCTGCAGGTGAGGATAGGGCATAAATACAGAGGAAACTCTATCGAAATTCGATAGAATTCTTAGACTTTAAGTTGTGGTTTTGCGATTTAACATTGTTTTAAGTGACTAATCGGCAATAGACATGGCCCCGGGGTTGGGCTGTGACAATATTTTAGCTAGTTGTTCCACATTGTGGTTAGTTTTCACCAGGATAAGGTGAGCTGATTTGGTCAACCTATGTTCAATCACCCAAACTGAGTCAAACTTGCCCAATGTCATGGGTAACCTAGTCATAAAATCCATAGTAATACACTCCCACTTCCACTTGGGAATAGGCATCCTCTGTATTGGACCTCCTTGGTTTTTATGCTCAGCCCTAACCTGCTGACAATTCAAACACTTAGCCACAAACTCTACAATATCCCTTTTGCATTCCACACCACCAATAATGTTGTTTTAGGTCACGAAACATCTTTGCCACACCTAGATGAATGAAATACTTAGCACAATGAGCTTTCTCCAAGATCAAGCAAGCCCAATCACCTACCTTAGGTATGCAAATGCACCCATTAATCCTTAACACTCCCTCAGAATCAAGATAAGCTGACTTAGCTTCACCTCTCAACACCTTGTCCTGAATTACACATAATTTATCATCATCAAATTGGTAAGCACGAATCTGATCAATCAATGTAGACCTTCAATGAAGGACAATACACTATAAGGTGGGAGAGGTCAAGTCTGATTAATTGTCTAGCCAAAGTTTGAACCTCAAAGCTAAAGATATCTCCTCAGCCTAAGAAATGCAAAAATACCTATGCTAGAAGCCTTTCAGTTCAAAGCATCAACCACTATGTTAGCCTCCACAAGGTGATATAGAATAGAGATATCATAGTCTTTTAGCAACTCCAACAACCTATGTTGTCTCATGGTTAGATTAGGCTGAGAGAAAATATACTTAAGGCTATGATGATCAGTGTAGACTCACAATGCACCCCATAAAGATAGTGTCGCAACAATTTCAACCTAAATATTACTATAGCTAACTAGAGATCAAGGGTATGATAGTTTCTCTCATAAACCTTTAGTTGACGTGAATCTTAGGCTATAACCCTCTGCTTTTGCATCAACACTCCACCTAAGCCTACATAAGAAGTGTCACAATACACCATGAAGGTACGCTCTTTTCAAGTAAGGCTAGGATAGGAGCCGACATCAATATTTCCTTAAGCTTTTGGAAGCTTGAGTTATACTCATCAGTCCATGAAAATGTTACTTTCTTTTGAGTAAGCCTGGTCATAGGGGCTGTGATAGAGGAGAACCCTTCAACAAATCGATGATAATAGCCTGCTAATCCAAGAAAATTATGAATTTTAGTTACTAAAGTGGGTCTCACCTAATCACGAACTACTACAATCTTGGCTGGGTCAACCATTATGCCATCCTTAATCACCACATGACCTAAGAAGGCTACATATGCAAGCCAAAATTTTCACTTAGAGAACTTCGTGTAAAGTTTCTCTTCGCACAACCTTTGGAGCATGGTCCGCAAGTGACGATCATGGTCTGCCTCACTCTTAGAGTATACTAGGATGTCATCGATGAACACAATCATAAATGAATCCAAATAGGATTTAAACACTCGATTCATCAATTCAATAAAAGCGGCAAGGGTATTAGTCATCCTAAATAACATAACCACAAACTCATAGTGCCCATCCCGAGTCCTAAAAGTACTTTTTGGATGTCTGACTCCTGAACCCTTAATTGATGATATCCAGACCTTATATCAATCTTAGAGAATACTGAAGCACCTTGTAAATAGTCAAACAGGTCATCAATACGTGGTAGAGGGTACTTATTCTTGATGGTCACCTTATTTAATTAACGGTAGTGATGGTAGCACTAGGCCGAATAAACCCTTTCTTTACAGATCTTCTAATTGATCTTTTAATTTCTTTAATTCTGCTGGAGCCATTTGGTAAGGGGAAATGGAAATGGGCTTGGTGCCCTGCTCTACATCGATAGAGAAGTCGATATCATATTCTAGAGGAACACCAGGCAAGTCGGTAGGAAACACATCTATGAACTGTCTTACTACCCTTGTGGTCTCTAAAGAAGGTGACTCCTTAGAAATATCTCATATGTGAGCCAAATAAGACAAACACCCATGTTTCATCATGCGTCGAGCATGAACATAAGAAATCACCCCCTTAGGATAAGAGCTAGGAAGGAGTGCATGTCCATACTAACTTAGGTAAACTCGAGCATGCTAAGGTCACAGTCTTAGCATATCAATCAAGGATTGCATGATAAGAAGACAACCAATCCATTCCCAAAATAGCATCAAACTCTATTATGTCTAGAAGAATCAAATTAGCTTGGGTCTCCCTACCCGAGATTACCACTACGCAATACCGATATACCTGATCCACCACTAAGGATTCACTTACCAAAGTCCAAACACAAATAGACAGATCGAGAGACTCACATAAACCATAAATATCAGTAGCAAAATAGGTTAATACATATGAATAGGTAGATCCAAAGTCAAACAATACTGAAGCTGAACGATGACAAACTGGAATTATACCTGTGATCACAACATCAGATACTTATGCCTCTGTTTGACTTGGAATGGCATAACATACTTGATACACCATTATCTTATGCTCCATCACGAGTGTCATCTCGATTTCCACCCTTGGAACCTCTAGTACCACCACCCATCACACTCTGTGAAGCATCTCTGGTTGTTGGAGCTGATGTGGAGCGATGTTTCTGTACCCCCGATAGAAAAGAAGTGAGAGCATGCTTGGGGCAATCCTGTTCCTTATGAACAAACTCATTACATATAAAAACCTCTAGGCCTACTAGTATTATCTGCACCCAAAATGGCTATATGAATTGGTCTTCCCTGGTAACACTTAATGCCTCATCTTTGAGGATTCTTATCTCTGGGTATACGACTTCAAAACTAATTATGACGATGGGACCTCTTACTATAACCCTATCATGCTTGTATTATCCTTTTATCATCCTGACATGATCGATAATACCTTGAAAGGAACCACCAAATAACACAAAGATGTGGTAGCCTCCTGGAGATAACTTGCAAAGACGAATCGACGAATTCGCTCAAACTTTGTGGGAATATTAAACATGGCACAACATTGATAGTTCGTGGAATCATGCTTCATATTGGGACACAGTTATAGAACATTTCTCTAATTTGTCGAACTTACCACGATGCCTATTGCAAAGACTATAGGGTACGAATCCCTCAAGAAAGATTTCAATAAACTTCTCCCAACTCATTGTTGTAGCATCAATAGGCCATTGAGCCACGACTGACCTCCACCACTCTTTGGTCATTCCTATGAAATGATAAGATGTATAAGCTACCCTGCGGGCCTCCAGAATACCCAAATTGAATAATCTCTCCAGACACTCTATCAAAAAGCTATATGCCCCATCCTAGTTGTACCATTAAATTCTTGAGGAACCAATGTCACAAATCTTTTAAAGCTTTTCTGCTCAAACAAGGTCATAGCAACACTGGCAGAAACTAGTGGGGCTGAAAACCTTGGAGGTGCAATAACAGGCATGGAAAATGGACTCGGGGTCTGGAATCCCATACTAGGTCCCTGAGCTAGCTGTGAAGGACTAACATGTATAGTAGGAATTGTGGTACTTAGAAGATTGCTAGTGGTAGGTATACCCTCTAACCTTGCCAATCGAGTCAATAGTTCATGTAATACTAGTGTACCCTCAGAGGTGGTAGGAAGCTGAACTGGATCCTCATCCTACTGCTTAAAAATTGGGTCAACGATTAGTTCAAGTGAATCCCCTCTAGTCTGACATCATGCTAGTGCTGCTCCCCTAGCCCGACCTTGACCTCTACCTCTGCCAAGACCTCTGTCTTGTCCTCTACCTTGCCCTTTGGCTGGGTCTTGGACAGTAGGTAAAGACTCTTCCTCGGTATTATTAACTCGAGTCCTCAGAATCTACGTAGAAAGAATAAATTAAGGAATACAAAACTTGAATATGAAAAAATCACATGAAAGGAATCAATAATAGAGGATTTTTCCTAATAAGCATCTTGTAGCCTCTCGAAGATAGATACGAACGTCTATATATCGATCTCGAGACTCTACTAGACACTTTGCTCTTTAACTCGTGAGATCAGTGAACCTTGAGATTAGATACAAAACTTGTCACGACCCAAAATGGGATCATGACTAAGGAAATAGTAAATTTCTAAACCCGAAGACAAAATACATTGAAAATAGGAAATCTCAGTAGATAAAAACCATATTCCAGAACCCGGTGTCACGAGTGTAAAGAGCATCTAAATTCATAAGTATTGATGAAATAAGTACATCTAAGTCTTTGAATAGAGATAAATACTTAATAACTAAGATAGAATTCAATGGTAACTCAAAGCTCCAAATCTCATCACTAGATCTGGTATGAACATTACACGAGCAAACTAACTGTTGTATGGGTAATCCAGACGAGAATCTCTCGGGGAGAAAGAAGTAGGGGTGAGTACACATAATATGTACCCAGCAGATTTAACTCACTGGGAATTAGAAGTTGAATAAACTATGAAATAATTTAGGAACACTTCTACCTGAAACAGAAAAACCAGTCCAGCATCAGTTCCACCAAATTATACAGAACAACGCAAATAAAATAAACATATAATTTCAATTAAGCTAATCCAAGACTACCATAAGTAATACAATGATATGGTATGCAATGCAATGCAAGGTGAAATTAAGATTATCGTACAACCTGTCGTATATAATCTCAATATATGAACTACCTTACTACCTAACTTGTGGTCAAGGACTTATGATAATAACTAACTTGCTATCTAAGTGAGCTTGGTCAAGGACTCATGATACGAATCATAATGTATCAACTATAAGTGAGAGTGTCCAAGGACTCATGATACAAATCACAATGTATCAACAAACTTGCAACCTAAGTGAGCGTGGTCAAGGACTCATGGTACGAGTCACCATTCACAACTTCTCAAAATATCATGACATGTAGTATGAGGATGCATGCAATTAAGACATAATTATAGAAGCAATATTTCTCTCAATAAGTACAATAATTATCAAAGTTTTCTAAGTTAGTAATTATATATTCACCCTCTTTTATACATTTTGGGATATTATTATCTTTAAAATTCTCCGCCATATTTTAAACATTAGTATTTTTCCATTTAGTTACGATTCTCAATATTGTGCCCAATGTTATGCCAAAAGTACATACCGTTAGTCATCATTTGTGTCATAATTAATACTTTTATTTATTCTTTCCGAGCATAAATTTGTTAGTTAAACTAGATAGTACGATTAACTTGTAGAATTAATTTGACATAAAAAAGAAGAGATTTGGAGCTAAAATAAATTAAAAGTAAAAGATTATTGACCGAAATTCAACCAGGTAGCTTAATGGATTAAAGTAAATATTATCCTAATTCTATATACTCTTATTTACTAGTGAACAATCTAGTATAAGCGAATGGTATCAAGATTAATTTATGTTGACTATTTTATTATTCCCATAAACCAAGTTGCACGGTTTTATTTTATCCACAAAAGAAAGTAAAGTTGTATTATTTTATAATTCCCTAAACCAAGTTGCATAGTTATTCTTGCATGTAAAATGTGTACACTTATGTTTTTTTCTTTATTTAGAACACATGTACCTATACAAAAATCAAATATTGAAATGTTGAACACTGCTCTTTATTTATAAGATTAGAAAATACTGCAATTTAATTGTTGTACTAAAAGTATTAAAAATAGTACTTTATATTTGGACACATTTGATTGCATGTGTCCACATGTGTACCCTTGCTCCTATTCATATTTGTTATATATTTGTGCAGATTTTTGTGCACAATTGCAGTAACCCATTTTTGATCTTTTTGCTTATCTCTCTTCTTTCACTCTTTTCTTCCATTAGCAAATAGGATGCTCTTCATTTCTTTTGAATACATAACAAAGAATTTGCATTTAATCTACTAAATTTCATAGATATCTAAGTAACTTACTTTTTTTTTGGCAACAATTGGAGCAGCAAAATACAATAGCTGGAAGAGTAATTCTAATGGATCTATAACAAGCAGTGTATGAACTCTACAGCTGATAGTTGTACATCTCTGTTCTTCATTTGTTGGTTCTTTTAGACATGTTCTAGTTCTCCTACCTTGCTTCTTTCTTTTCATATTAGTTACGATTTTTACGCTTTCAAAATAACTGCATATATGTAATTAGGTTTTTTCACACAAATATCATAAGAAAAATTTTCAATGCATGACATGATCTCATTCCATAAATTATAACATATGAATATTCAATAACTTAATCCCAATCTCAAAGAAGGATAGGCAAACCTACCTCAATATCGGAACTGTACAAATGGTATTTTACTGGTCACGAATCCTCCTCTTTCTATACTCTACCCAGATTTTCTTCCACTTAGTGTTAATATAAATCCAAGTATTTAAAGGAAAAAAAAATTGTAGACAACACATAGTGCCTCTTTTTTTGAATGGACTTGACCATGCTTGTATTATTGGGAACAAGATGCAGTACATGTAATAATTTTGTTTGCCACCCCGATCAGATTATTACATCGGCTCCTCAAATAAAAAGGTCAAGTGATACTCCATACAGTGCTGATACACCTGTGGGTAGTCCTGTGCTAGAGTATCAACATTAATAGGTACGTTCGGGAAGTATTTGGTCTCATTATGTACCCGATACTCGTGGTGCCCATTTGTATCCACAGCTTTGACCCTGTAGCTGAGTCGTTAGCCTTGATGTTCTGGGGCTTTGGGCACCTCAGGGATCTCCCTCATCCTTCTTCTGCTACTTGAGGCACCTGCTCAACTAGCCTATCTATTTTTGCGTGTATGAGAAGCCATATGAGCCTACAAAAATAGATAAACATCATCAACACATGTGCAAAAAAAGTGGCCCCTACTACACAACTGCATGTATACCCAAACCCACACTTAGATTCAAGTCATGAGATGAGTAGTTACTCAGACTTCCCAACTCAATACGGGCTACTAACAAGAAATCAAACAGATAACCCAACAATTTACTTCAACAATACATCCCCCATGCTTAAATCCCAACAATTTCCTCAACACAAATATTTACAGCCCTGTTCAAGCTCATAGTTACAAGCATTCAACCCAATCAAGGAAATTAAAGCACAATTCAACCATAGAGCATAAATCAAGGCCTTGTGCTTCAACAAACTACCCCACGCTTTGAATTTTGCAAAACCCAACAATAACTCTTCACACTATGAACAATTTAAGCACAAAAAATTATAAAATCCCCAATTTTCCCCAAATTAACCCCAAATTTTCCGCCTAGGGTTTTCTTCCACCAATATCAAGCACAAAAAATACTTCATTCAATAAAGTAGGACTAAAATCTCAACACACAACAATAATCTAACGACAATGTTCAATAAAATAACTTAACCCACTTAATTACATTCCAAATTCAAGAGAAAGTAGCCAAACTCAAGTAAAGAACAAGTAAAATTTATGTTAGAAACTTACCTTGCTTGAAGAATACTAGAGGAGAAAATGCAAATATTAAAGAATTTGAGGCGCGATACTGATTGATTTGAATTATTGGGTGTTTGGAAGAGGGAAAGAGAGAAAAAATTGAGAGAGAAGGGTAGGGCATCGGGTTAGTGAGGGAAAAATAGAAGAAAAATGTATGCGTGGGGGGGGGTTTAGATTGTAGGTTGAGTTGTGTGTGGACCCAGTAGACCTGGCACGTGTCCACGTTTGAGGCGCAACACCCTAAGGTCACGCACCCACACTTGATTTTTTTCATCTTTTAGACAAAGCTGGAGGCGCGTCATATGCCTAGCGCGGACAGACACTGTTTCGGGTCTCAAAAATTTTTTTTGAGCTTCGTACCCCGAAAAAAATCCCCGAACACCTGAATATACTACAAAATAGAGAAATAAGTTAATCTAGCTAAAAAAATACAAAAAGTACCTAACAAATCATCAAAAATTGTAGGTGAAAATTTTTTGCACCAAAATGTACACTGTCCGCGATGCAACACTATCGCAGACATGCACTTGGTGCAATTTTTTAATTTTCTATGGGGTTAAAAATAATAATAAAATTAAGAAAAAAATAAAACAACTACCATTACCTCATCGCAGGTTGCCTCCCGTGCAATATTTGATTTACCATCATAGCACGACTCGCATCTCATCATTCATCATTGTCCAAGTCTGTCACGACCCAAGCCTAGTGCCAAGACGTGGCTGACAAATGGGAACTCAAAGGAACCCCAAACAAGTCTCATAGCATATCATTACACATTCTTGGTTTCGAAAGAAATTAAAATGACAATAATAGGAAAGCATAAATAAGGGAAATTGGGACTAAAGGTAAACTCTCATATTGTAACATCAAGAAGACAAGAGAGTTGAGTCTCAAACATAGATGCATAAAATGTCCAACAACACCTCTACTACATAGATAAGAGCAGGGGCTAAGACAAGCAACTGGGCTTAACCTTATAGTGAATACATAACCAAAAGAAAGATAGTCCTAATACATAGAAAGATATCATAAGTAACATCCTCGAAATGGAGGACTCACCAACAAAATTGTAGGACATCGAACTAGCCACATGGAAGAGGAGGATAATCAAGCAGTACTTCGGTTCCTACATGGTGACATCATATAGGCATAGAGTATGCGTTAGTACATTGGAATGTACTAAATATGTAGGATGAAACATAACAAGAGATAGGCACCATAGTCAAAATGCATAGAGATAAACAATAGCTAGCATAATAACAATATAGCATGTATAATTAATGCTTAGGTAAGATATGCTTATATAGGACATAACGTATGTGTAATAAGAGATCATGAGACTATTGGTGGATCATCACACCCTACCACCCTTGGTGATTAAGGAACAAACCCCATTAATATGTTGGTGGATCGTCGCACCCTACCACACATGGTGCCAGAGTATAAAAACCCTGATAGGTTGGTGGATTGTTGCACCCTACCACCCTTGGCGCTGGAGTACAAATCCTTCAATAGGTTGGTGGATCATCATACCCTACCACTCTTGGTGTTGGAGTACAAAACCCTCGATAGGTTGATGGGTACAAACCCCCAACAAAGTTAATGGATAGTCATACCCTACCACCCATGGTGTCAGAGTACAAACCCCCGATAGGTTATCAAGTTACGAACCCTTGACAAGGTTACCCGGCATGCAACCCCCGAGTAGGGCATAGTCACATTCTAACACTATATAGAGAATACCATATACATATATCCATTTAATCATCATATCATCATCACATAGCCATTCAACTCATAAGACATGCATTGGACCTTCAATTCCTCAAGAAACCATAACCGAACATTTTATCAAACACTAGAGTGTGTGTAGTACTAGTGTAAAATCATACAATTCAAGAGTCAAATCATGCTAGATAATTCAATGTAAAACTCTAAATGGATACTTGGTAACACCCTCAATAAATATACATCAAATTCCTTCATCAGATCTTACAATAAACCTTGGTTTCATAGTTCAAAACATAGCAAAACAGTCACAGTTTCATGAACTCCAACATAGTGTGCAGTGATTTTCATAATAACTAAGACCCATTAGTAAATCATCTTTAAATCATGAAAATTTAAGTAAAATCAAGCTTGAATATCATGGGTGAAAGGAACCCATGAAAGAAACCCACATACCATAGCTTTGGAGATGAACTTGATGAAGATTGGAGATGGAGACTTGAAGCTTGAGTGCAATCCTTAAGATCCTGAAAGGGTTTTGAGACTTGAGTTTAAGAGTAAAATATTTGGCTAAGTGTTTGAATAAGTATTGAGAAATGTTTAGAATGATATGAGGGTGAAAAATAGCTAAATATAGGCATTTTCACTTTGGGGAACAATTAGGCACAGGACCCCAAAGCCTTGGACCGAGATAAAAATTATTGGTACCAAAATACACAAGTCCGCATCTGGTCTGCAATGTGGACCTATCGCAAAGGCAAGATTTACACAGGTCCGCGACGGCTACACGTTTGTGGTACCATTGCAGATCGATTTTGAAAATCAAAAATTACAAAAAATGAAATTGCTAATTGTTTGCTCTTAAAATAGGGTGAGACCCATTCTCCAGTCAAAATGACCTCAAGAAAAAATATGAAGTCAGATTTTCAATATCTTACAATTTCGGGCACTTTGAGGCACATTTTCGGGCACTTTTTAGGGTCGTTATAATATCTACCCCTTGGGAACATTAATCCTCGAATGTCAAAGAGACATATTTGAGAGACACAAACATGATAATTTCAGCCAACATAGAGATTGAACAATGCTCTTAAACACCATTTCGAAAATCTCATAGTAAGTGTAAAATTATCATGAACTTGTCAATTTAAATATGAACATATGCAATGACCTGAGGGCTGAACTTAAGACTTGAGATCATATAAAGAAATTAGATCAATACCTTAGGGTTGAATTAAGTGGAAAAGGTAAGCATATCATTTTTGTATATCTACTTCGACCTCCCAAGTAGCATTCTCAACTTGTTGATTCCTCCAAAGGACCTTAATAGAAGCTACCTCTTTGTTTCTCAACCTCTACACTTGCCTATCCAAAAACTAAACTGGAACCTCTTCATATGTCAAATTATCTTCAATCACTTCCAAAATATCAAGTGGCATAATAGCATTCGGATTACCCACACACTTCCTCAACATAGACATATGAAACACCAGATGAACCAAATCTATTTCCCTTGGCAATTCCAACTCATAAGCTACCTAACCCATGTATCTTGGGCTCAACTTGCCGTTGTTAGTAAAATGGGTCACACCCTTCATGGGTCACACGTTCAAATAAACCCAGTCATCAACTTTGAATTCAAGCTCCCTTCTTCTCACATCGGCATAAGATTTTTGACAACTTTGGGCATCTTCAACCTTTCTCTAATCATCCTAATCTTCTGAAGAGCCTCCATAACCAGATCTGGTCCTAACAAGACCACCTTACCAACCTGAAAGCACCCCACAGGTGACCTACAATGTCTACTATAGAGAGCCTAAATAAGAGCCATACTGATGCTAGAATGATGTTATTGTTGTAGGCAAACTCAATCAATTGAAGATGATCATCCTAACTTCTTTTAAGCTCCAGTACACATACTCTAAGCATATCCTCAAGGGTTTGAATAGTCCTTTCAGCTTAGCTATCCATTTGAGGGTGGAAGGTCATAGAAAGCTTAACTTTAGTACTAAGAACCCTTTGGAAGGACCTCCAAGAATGTGAGGTAAATTGAGCACCATGATCCGATATAATGGATAAAGGAATCCCATGCAACCTCACCAAGTTATGGATGTATAACCTTGCATAATCTTCAGCCCTATATGTGGTCTTAACCAGTAGGAAGTGAGCTGATTTTGTCATCCTATCACCACAACCCAAATGGAATCAAAACCTTTTCTCGTCTTGGGCAACCCAACCACAAAATCCATATTAATCACCTCCCACTTACAAGTGGTAATATCTATGTCTTGGGTTAGGCCACCCAGCCTTTTATGCTCGGCTTTGACTTATTGATAACTATGATAATTGGAAACGAATTTGGCAATGTCCCTTTTCTGCCTCCCCACCAATACACCTCTGTCAAATCTCTATACATTTTGGTAGAACCGGGTGGAATAAGAAGATTTATGGCCTCATCAAGGATCTTTTCTATCAAGCCATCAACACATGGTACACACAACCTACCTTAGTACATAAGGGCACCATCTTGGCCTCTTTCACACAGGCTTTCGACTATAACAAGGAGGGATCAAGATCTTGTTTTGCCATCATCTCATCGACCAAAGAAGATTTAGAACCATCCACAACAACAACATCACCATTAACAACCTCCTCCAACCTAACCGCCAATCTAGCCAACTGATGCACTTCCCTAGCCATCTCCTTACCACCACCATTAACATGATCTAGGCTACCTACGGACACCCTATTTAAGGCATCTACCACCACATTTTCCTTACTCGAATGATAGTGCATACTCATATCATAATCTTTAAGAAGTTCTAGCTACCTTCTTTGCCTCAAGTTGAGATCTTTTCGAGTGAAGACATATTGGAGGCTCTTATGATTGGTGAATACATCGACATGTACTCCATACAAATAATGTCGCTAAATTTTCAAAGCAAATACTACGGAGGCCAATTTAAGATCATGAGTAGGGTAGTTCTTTTCGTGCACTTTGAGTTGCCTAGAAGTTTAGGCTATCATCTTACTATTTTGCATTAACATACAACCTAAACCAACTCTAGAAGCATCACAATACACCGCAAATCGCTCAAGCCCATCGGGTAGTGACAATATGAAAGTGGACAAAAGGTTATCTTTCAAGGTTTGGAAGGTCCTCTCGCATCCATCGGTCCATACAAACTTAGTCTTCTTTTGTGTCAATTTTGTCATAGGGTGCAATAGAAGAGAACCCATTAACAAACCTCCAATAATAGCCTGTTAAGCCCAAGGATCTCCTAATGTCTGACGAGGTCAATGGTCTAGGCCTATTTGTAATCACATATGTCTTCTTAGGATCCACTTTAATACTATCTTCCGACACCACATATCCTAGGAAGGCAACATCTCAACCAAAATTCACATTTTTCATATTTAACATACAATTTCTCCTCCCTCAATCTTTGCAACATAACCCTCAAATAAGCCCTATACTCCTCCTCACCATGTAAATAGATTAAAATATCATCAATGAATAACATAACAAATGAATCAAGGTAGGGTTTGAAAAGCCTATTCATAAGGTCCATGAAAATGGATTGTGCATTAGTCAACCCAAAAGACATCACAATAAACTCATAATATCCATATCTAGTATAGAAAGCCATATTAGGAATATCACACTCCCTCACCTTCACTTTATGATACCCAGACTGGAGATCAATCTTAGAGAAATAGCTAGCCCCTTGTAATTGCTCAAAGAAATCATTAATCCTTAGAAGAAGATATCTATTCTTGATGGTGACCCTATTGAGTTGTCGATAGTCAATACACATCATAAGGGACCCTTCCTTCTATTTCTCAAACAACACCAGTGCACCCCAAGGTGATTGGCTAGGCCTAATAAACCCCTTCTGCAATAGGTCCCTCAATTGCTCCTTCAACTCAAGCTAGGGCCATACGGTAAGGGGGAATAGAAATGGGTTGAATATCGGGAAGGAGGTCTAAGCCAAAGTCTATTTCCCTTTTGGGAGGAACACCAGGAAGGTCATTGGAAAATCCCCTATTAGAAGCATGAGAGGACCCTTGGCCTTGTTGGATCTGACCACCCTTTTGGAACTTACCATCTAAATGGGCCCTCTTAGCCTTATGACTCCTCCTCTTCCTCTATTTCTCCCCTTTCATTTGCTTATTATGGGTCATTAATTGTGACAAGTACATGTAACTAATCAACATGGAGGACCAATACTCCTCACTAACCAAGTCGAACATATCCATTACAAATTTGTTCATCGTAGACCTAGAGTCGACCACCAAATATGGAGCATATTTCAAAAGTTGGTTGAACTTGAGTACATACTCCCTCACACTCATGGAACCTTGTCCCAAATTCAAAATTTCCAACAACTTAGTTCCCTAAGTTCAAGGGGGAAGAACCAACTAAGGAAGTACACCTTGAACTCCTCCCAAAGTACCACATAGTTGACTTCCTTCTCTTCCTTCCATTGTTTGTACCATGTTTGAGCTACCCCTTTGAGTTGGTAAGCTTCCAACTCTGCCTTATCCTTCGACCTCCCACCTATGATAGACAAACCTAGTGAAAATATTTCTTCAAAAAAAGCCTATAACACTTTTGCCCTCATTGTTTTGCAAGGCCATGACGTCAAACCATTTAGAGATATAATCTATAGAAACTACGATATAAGTATAGGCTATAGATTATATCTCTAAATGGTTAGACGCCATGGCCTTGCAAAACAATGAGGGCAAAAGTGTTATAGGCTTTCTTTGAAGAAATATTTTCACTAGGTTTGGAAAACCTTGAGCGATTATCAGTGACAGAGGTTCTCATTTTTGTAACAAATTATTCAAAGCTCTTCTTGAAAGGAATGGTTTAAAGCATTGTGTGGCAACCTTATCATCTTCTAAAATATGGGCAAGTGGAAGTGTCAAATAGGGAGATAAAGAAAATCTTGTCCAAATCTGTGAATGTGAATCGCATAGATTAGTCTCGAAAGTTGGATGATGCATTGTGGACCTACTGCACAGCCTTCAAAACACCAATTGGAATGTATCCATATCAATTGGTATTTGGTAAGGCTCGTCACTTTCTAGTTGAACTTGAGCATAAAGCACTATGGGTACTAAAAAATCTAAACCTAGATTGGAATGAAGAAGCAACATCTAGGCTAATGCAAATTAATAAACTTGATGAGTTTCATCTGAAAGCATACAAGAGTTTCCCTATACAAGCAAAGAATGAAAGTTCAACATGATCATAGAATCGAGAACCGCTAATTTGCTCCAAGAGACATGGTGTTGCTTTACAACTCTAGGTTGAAGTGGTTTCCTGGGAAACTCAGATCCAAGTGGATGGGTCCCTTCTATGTGGTAAGTGTTTTTAGTCATGGTGCCATCGAACTAGAAAGCAGGGATGGTAAAATCTTCAATGTCAATGTCCAAAGGATCAAACCATACATAGGTGATATGGAGGAAATTAATATCGTGGAAGATTGGGACCTCAAAGAAGCATGAGTACAAAAAGCCATCTCATTATGCCGCAACACTAAATCAAGCACTTCCTTGGAGGCAACCCATGGTATTCCCCTTATCTTTTTTCTTGATATGCTTACTTTGAGGACAATGTATTTTCTTTTGGTGGAGTGTGAGAAGTTATGGTTTAGGGTGAAGTCTGAGTAGCCTCGAGTCCATAACCTCCCCTACTTTTTATCCCAAGATTTTCTTGTCGTGTTTCGTTTACCTTGTGGATGTTCTAATTTCTATTGAACAAACATCTTTAGGTAGTATAGATAATTTGTAGATATATAGTGATTATTATCTTTTGGTATATGCATAATTTTGAATGATTTTATGAATGTTTTGAAAACTTAGGTACCCTCAAATTTTATCTTTTTTTATTGGATTGTTTGTTACCATTGCAATCTTGCATATGATCATTTCGCAATATTTGTTCTGATAATGAGAAGGCAAGTGGATGCTTAAAGCATGACCTGTGAGTCTTGGTTGATTATGTATGCGATGCCATAGAGTGCGAGCTTACTTTGTAGCATTCGTGCGTTGTGTATTGACTCAGAACTTGCCTTGTTACTCCAAAATTGGACTAGACATATGGTTGATTGAGAAAGGATCTTAGGCATTTGTTCTTTTAGTTAGCTCACTTTTGCCTAAATAACTTACTAAATGTGATAATTGATCCCTTGTTCCAAGTATTTGAGCTTTTCATGTACCTGTTCTTTCTTGACACCTGGATAACCTAGCCTTGTATTATGAAATGCTTTGATATTAGCCCTGGTCTATCCTTGAACATGTGAACCTTGATTAAGGACAAAAGCGTAAGTTGAGGGTGGCTACAAATGGTGGCCCTAGTTTAGGGAATAGATATTGTGTACTTCACCTTAGACTAAAAGCTTAAGTTGAGGGTGACCCTTATTTTTGTAAAGTAATGAAAATGAAGTGGTTACTTAAGAAAGAAACAAAGAAAAGAAAAACCATGTACCAGGTGAGAGAAAAAAAAAAGAAAAGTGTCTTGGATTGAAAAGAATAGCACAATGAGTTCAAAAATAAGGCACAGTTGAAAAAGAAAAAGAAAGCACTAGAAAGAGCTTGATAAGGAAGAATGAGGGAGAATATAATGAAAATGGTTGAGTTGTGGAGATAAAAGTATTGATAAACATGGTTCAAGGATAGGTTATAGTCACTACTAGCCTAAAATGTCATACCAAAGCACCATGAGCCTATGTTACAAGCTCATTAAGTCCTAAAGTGATCCTATTTCAACTAATTAGCAGTCAAGAGTTTGAGTATAGGGGCAAGCCTATAGTGTCAGTTATCATGCATGAATCTCATTTGAGAGAGTGAGAATGATTGCACAGTCCCTGTTCTTTGATTGCTTTTTGAGTGTAATATAGGGACTTCTTTTCTGTGAGGGCATTTGCATTGCATGATTCACATATGACTTGTTCAGTGACTGCGGATTGATGATACTCCTTCACTTGTCATAGTTGGACTGTCAGATGCATCATTGTGTTTTGGTTTGCCTGGCAACTGTGCAATCAGGTTTGAAAATGAGAGTTGGGTACCTCAATTGGAGCTAAGTATTACTTGTGCCATTAAAGTAGTTGCTATATGTTTCTCATTGTGTATTTAGATCGAGTCAACGCATGAGGGTAAGTAACAGTTCTAAGTTGAGGGTGTTGATGTGCTATCAAAATACAACATATTTGATGCCTAAAACAATGGATTTTGCAAGTCCTTAATGAGAATTTTTATGGTTTTTGTTTTATTTTTGCAGAAAATATAGGTTGGCATGATTTTGGTAGAAAATTGCAGATTTTGCTGAAGTACAGCACATACAAGCCACCCTACGAGTTGTAGCCTAAGCTATATCTCTTAAGGTGCCTTGTAGCAAGGAACAGTGAGCAAAATTAAGAAGTTGCAATGTGAAGTTCATCCATACGAAACCACCCTATAAGTAATAGGTCTTATAATGACTCGTATAGGTGAGGATCGTAGCAAAGAACAATGAGCCAAAAGTTTGGACCAAGAACTGAAGGCCTAGACTACAAAAAGAGCATATGAGTCATAGCCCAAGCAACAACTTGTAACAGTGGGTCACAGTATTCAAGTCCAAAATACCAAATGCTGACTATGAAACCATGATTACGTCTCATAGGTCACCCTATGAGTCGTATCTGTGAGATGTAATAGCTACCAGCTGTATTTCCTCTTAAATTTTTAGTGTACTTTTTGTAACTAATATAAATAGATAATGTTAGGTTTTGTTTTAGGAGATTGGACATTCAAAGATACTTGTGAATATTCTAAGAGCATTTTGGGGGTTTAGAGTAGATTTTTGTCTTTCAATTTGAAGACCCATTTTTGGGGGATTGAAAACCCACATTATACTCATTTGCCATTAATCTAAGCGTGTGGTTTTCAACTTGAAGGTGTTCTTGCTTTTCATTGTTTTGGGTAAACACTCAACTATGTCTCTCTTATTCATTGTTGTTGATTTTGCCTTAGCCATGAGTAGCTAAGAACCCACAACTTGGGGTTGTGGGAACCATGAGTAGTTGATTTGAATTAATGTAGACTTTGTGCTTTTTTTTTAGGGTTTTGCATGTATTATTTATTTCTCTTTATTTTGATTATTGTTTGGTGGGGGCTAACACCAAATCCTACCTACTATCATGATCTCGACTAAGGTAGTGATAAATAGGAAAAGAGAAGTGAATCGCAGGATTCTATTGATGTGTTCTCATCTAATCAACCAAACCTGACCAATGAGAGGTTGACTGGGATAATGGGTAACATTTAGTTGGCACGCCATGGTTGCCGACTAAGCGCCATGATGAAATTCAACCTTAACCTATACAAGAGTGATAGAAGAACCTAAGTTATCATCCTACATACGGATTCCTAATTAGAGTCATGTTGTCTAGGGTAATTAAGTCACTGAATCATGGGAAACATAATTCCCAAGTTGTCCCTCAATTTGATTGTCTTCTTGCATAATTAGCATAGTGTTTATATTTGTTCTTCAATTTGAATCAACCCAGCTATTTTAGAGAATATAGGGATCAATGCTTGACATGATTGTTAGTGGATCAACTTGGCCAAGCCCCGTATTCCCTATGGATTCGAACCTAACCTTCGGTTAGGTTTATTACTGACTGCGACCACTTTGTTATTGGAGCATGAAAATCAATATCCCTTTTTATATTATATGCCCTTGTTATCTTACATTGAGTGCAGGTTTGATAAGTCATGATCATTGCATGCTCACATACTTAGTACATTCAAATGTACCAATGCATACTTTTTACCTACCTGATCTAACCATGTATGGATCGGATATTACCTTTATCCATATTTTGAAGACTAGATCGTATCTTCAGATACTTGTTGTGATGAGTCTTGTTTTTCAAGGACAAACCACTATCATTCTACCTATGGTGCTTTTGTTTATATTATTTACTTTGAGGGTGAGCTCCAAACATGTCTTGGCGCCCATCTTGTCTTATGACTGAGGTATTGTTGGACATCTTGTAGACTCTTGTATGGATATATATATATGTGTCTGTATGTGTATATATGTGTTTTATGTTAACACTTGGAGTTTATGATAATGGTTATTTTTTAGATATGGTCATTATGAGTTAATTAGTTTTGTTTAGGGATTCATGATGTAATGTGGAAGATCCTAAGTCTCGGATCGCCCCCATAGAGTGAGTCATACTTACCCACTCCTTAGTTCTTATGTGCTAATGTGTTATGTGAATCCATGTTTCTCCCTACCCTATGACATCCCCATAGTATGAGTCCTACTTTTCCATCTCTTAGAACTATACATTTACTATTTATATATGCTTTTGAACTGATGATGTGAATAGGGATATTTTAAGCCTTGTTTGGGGACTCCCGAGTTCCCATTCGCCATGTCACTCCTAGATCCCAGGTCTGGGTTGTGACATATAATATGTCTTGTTAAGTATTTATATGAGTTTGGAGTTGATGGTAATGACCCCAATGACTAGGGTTTTAAATGATGATGTGTGGTTTGTTAATTGCATGTTCTAAATAAGCATACTTTTGCCATGATCTTGCATGATTCTCTTGGTTCATATGTTTTCTAGTGAAGGATTAAGCCCACTAAGTTTAAGTCAATCCTTGTATGACATATTGAAGAAGAATAGGGCATTAAAAGAAAGGTTTTAAGTTGATGTTTTGTCAAATATACAAGCATGTCAATAATGCCCTATTGATTTTATGATGATCCCCAAAGTGAAAGGACAATTCTCGCTTGGCGATTCCTTAAGTTTCGAGCTACACTTTGAAATGGCTAGTTATGAGTCTAAGTGTCATGACTTGAACTAATTATATGTTATTAATATATTTTGTAGGATGATTTAGCACCAAATGAGACATTGAGGTGAGGTTCGGTAAGGGAACCCTAGGAGAAACCTTTTGTCCCATTAACTATACGCCACAATAGGAGCCCTTATAGGCTAAGCTAGTGGATCCATGTAGGCCACTTATGATATATGATCTCCCCATGATGGATTTCCACCCTGAAAGTGATCTCCCCAATGCCAACATAGGGTCTTCTGTTCGATTGCATATAGTAGCGCACATGGTCTTATATATCGGTTATGGTTCATTCCCACAAATTATGGTATTGATGTCTTGGTTCCATCATATGTGTCTTGTTTATGCATTACTTATACTTCATGTTGATCATTATTCTTTATGCATGTTTAAGCTCATAAATGGTGATTTTTCCTTCCCATGCATTGATGACTTTAATTTATGAATAATGGTTTTACAATTGCATACTTGTATTATATCTCACAAACTTAGTACATTACAATGTACTAATGCATCTTTCACCTACATGATATCACCATATAGGGACCAATGCTCCTCCCCTTTTGGCTCGTAGCTAGTTACTGACATTGAAGACTAGTGTTTATGGTGAGCGCTTAGTCTAGAACTCTAGCTATTTCCTTTCATGCTATGTACTATTTAAATGATATATATTTTTGTCTTTTTAAAAATTGGAGG
>JAOTQJ010194203.1:0-21019 GCA_025642045.1 Solanum sejunctum
AAATTTTTTGTGAAATTTCTTAGTTGTCGTAAGTAAAAATTCTGTAAAAGTGGTTGACGCGGTGTCCTATCGGCACCATTCACAGCGTCTGGGTTGGGTCGTGACAAATCAGATGGATGTTGGGCTAAGAATAGAGCTCCTAGGTGGATAGCTTGCCAAATTTACAAGGAAGATATTGAGCTAAGATGGATTACAAACCACATTGAGTATATTTTGAAGGCACACCTCTCATTCAGGGTAAAGTTTTGATGGTCCATTATCTGTTGGCACATGAGACCCATCTCACTAATAATATGATCACATTAGAGAGAGTCATGTTTTTGATGAGCATCTTAGCAGGGGACGAAATTGACTCGGCTCATGTATGGTGGAACAAATTTATTAGTCGGCAGTCTGCACCCAGCAAGCCTTGCCATTCCGTATCCTAATACATAGATTATGCAAGAAAGCTGGTATGCGGGTCTCTTTCCACTTGGAGCCGCACATAGAGGCCATACGCACTATGGATCCCAACCTGATTAAGGCTGATGAGAACCTGATGGACTTACCATGAGCAGCTCCTCCAGCTATTCTCGGTAGAGCCTCAGACTTACGGTTCACCTCCAGCTATAACCAATACTACTTCAGCTGTTGTAAAGCCCACGCCAACTATTGAGATCACATCCATACCATCCTCTAGTGCACCAGCACCAGCATCATCTACACTACAGGTTGATTCTATTATCTTTGTTGTTGTTTTTTAGGCACTATTATGCAGGGTGGCTATAGCGGATTCTAGGCTACATGCTTTACCAGCACAGGTCAGACCGTAGGTCAGTCAAACCATATGGTACTTAGACGAAAGGATGAAGGAATTCACCCATACATTAGTTGATGGGAAGGTTAGAGCGGTGGATGCCTAAGTCAATGCATTTGAGGTGAGAGTCAGCGGAGACTTGAGAGTGCTCGGCCTGCTGACACAAGCACAGTGACACAAGAGTTGGTCAAATTTAAGGCCAACTTATTGCAAATGTTAGAAGCCCCTGTTACAGTCCCAGAGGTGGCACCGGCGGGTGATGAGGTGTTTGATTAGTTAGCTGGCCGACCACATGCCTATGGTAAGAGACCCTTTAAGTATGATGACCCAGAGATGAGCTAGAAGAGGCCTAGACCTGATAACCCAGCAACCCTGGTGGAGGAACCGATACCAGAGGAGGTGGTGCAGGAGTCAATCCTGTTGGCGGCCATATAGAGAGATAGGGAGCAGCAGCCTTCACATGGAGAGGGTAACTCACGTACAGTTATGACCCAAATTGATGAGGAGGAGCTCATGATTCAGGACCCTGCTACCTGCCAAAGATCAGTGCTTGATGCACCATGATGTTTGACTCCTTTTACCCCAGTTCTTATCTTGTCATTATGGATACTTTGTTCTATTGTTAGACAATCTTTTTGATATTTTGGTTTTTGGATTTTTTTAAATATTTTTATGTTGGATGTTGTTTTTACTTTTATTTTGCATGTCAGTTTTTGGTTTTTAATGTGTGTGTGTGTATATATATATATATGTTATCGTGTTTGGTTTTTCATTCTTGTCTGTACTTTGAGGACAAAGTATTCTATTTTAGTGGAGTATGGGAAGTTATGGATTAAGGTGAAGTTTGAGTAGCCTCGAGTCTATAACATCCCCTATTTTTTATCCCAAGGTTTTCTTGTCGTGATTCTTTTTCCTTGTGGATATTTAATTTTCTGTTGAACCGATATATTTAGGTGGTGTAGATAAGTGTAAATTCATAGTAGTGTTATCTGTTGGCATATACATAATCTTTAAATGCTTTTTGACTGATTTGAAAAATTAGGTACCCTCAAAATTTTTTAGATTATGATTATTGATGCATTCATGTATTTTGATAATCTGGTGATGTTTGTTCTGATAATGTAAAGATTGGTTGAGGTTTGAAGCATGGCCAGTGAGTCTATACTTGATTGTGGGTGCAATGCCATGTATGTTGTGAACTTATTTTGCCGCATTCATGTATCTTCTATGGACTTAGAACTTGCCTTAGTACTTTAAGATTAGTTTGGTGATGTGGTTGATTTGGAAAGGATTTTAGGCCTTTCTTCTTTTAGCAAACTTTTAGTGAACCCACTTTTAGCCTAAATGACCTACCAAATGAGTAAGTGAATCCCTTGTTCCAAATTTTTTAGCTTATCATGTACTCATTTTTTCTTGATACCTTTCCAACTTAACCTTGTTTGATGAAAGACCTTTATATTGGTCCTGGTCTATCCTTGAACAAGTGAACCTTGATTGAGGCTAAAAGCCTAAGTAAGGGCGGCTACACATGGTGGCCCTGGTTTAGGGAATAGATATTATATACTTCACCTTAGACTAAAAGCCTAAGTTGAGGATGACCCTTATAGTGGTGAAGTAATAACAATGAGGTGGTTAGTTGGGAAATAAAGAGAAAAATAAAAAATGATGAGCTCGGGGAGGAAAAAAATTAAAAGTGCCTTCTAATTGAGAAAAAAATAGTAAAAATGAGTTCAGAAATAAGGCACAGCTGAAAAGAGAAAGAAAGCACTCGGGAAAAGCTTGAAACAGGAGAATAAGGGTGGATTTAGTGAAAATGGTTGGGTTTTGAAGGAAAAAGTGTTGGTAAATATGGTTCAAGGATAGGTATTGGTCACTACTTACCTAAAATGTCATACCAAATCCCCCTAAACCTATGTTACAATCCCATAAGTCCTAAAGTGATCCAAATCCACTTTGTCACCAAGCTGGAAGATAAGTATAGAAGCAAGCTTATGGTGTTAGTCATTTTGCATGAATTTCAATTGTGGGAGTGAGAATGTTTCCTTAGCCCGTGAATTTTAAATGCTTTTTAAGTGAGTAAGAGGGACTTCTTTTCTGTGAGGGCATTTGCACTACTTGATTAGCATATGGCTATACTAGTGATTGTGAATGGCTGATGCTCCTTAATTTATAATAGTTGGGTTGCTAGATTCATTATTATGTTTGTGTTGTGCTTAGTAGCTTTGAAATCTAGTTTTAAACATGATAGTTGGGTACCTAGATTAGAGTGAATGATGTATATGCCCTTGGTATAGCTGTTATGTATTTCTCATAGTCTGCGTAGATTGAATCATCATTTGAGGACAAGCAATAATTCTAAGTTGAGGGTATTAATATGTTGTCAAAATACAGCACATTTGATGCGTAAAAAGGGATTTTGTGCTTCTCATTTAGTGGATGATACTAGATCTAAGATGAATAAGTTTGTTATAGGGGTCTCCAACTTGGTGAGTGAAGAATGTCGATCTGCCTTGCTAATTAGTGACATAGACTTGTCTCAGTTGATGACTTATGTCGAGCAAATGGAGGATAAAAATTTAAGGAAGAGGAGAGGTCATGAGGCCAAGAGGGCCCATCTTAGAGTAAGTTCCAAAGGGGTGGTCGATTCCATCAAGGTTAAGGGTCTCGTCATGCTACTAATAGGGGGTTTGCCAATGACTTCCCTAGTCCTCAAGGAGTTGGTATTATGGCTCCCATTGATATGTGTCCTACATGTGGGAAGAGTCATATGGGGCCCATGTTTGAAGGGTTCTAATGCATCTTTTGATTTTGGGGAGCTCGGCCACAAAAGGGTGGATGTCCAAGAAACTGTGGCAAACGCCGGGGTGCAAATGTTGTTCCATTGGATAGAGGTGGTCCTCAAGGTAGTGCCCTAAAGCACAATCAGTTTTACGCTCTACATTGGAGGTAAGGGGTTAGTGAGATTCTCGATGTTATTATCAATATGATAAAAATCTTTAATCTTGATATGTATGCTTTGATTGATCCGGGTGCCACTCTTTCCTTTGTTACACCTTATTTTGCTAAAAAGTTCCATGTTAACCCTGAGTTGTTTCATGAGTCATATGAAGTATCTACTCCTATTAGTGCCTCTATTGTTGCTAGAAAAGCTTATAGACGTTGTCCGATTTGCATTTTGCATAACTTGTTGCCTTGTGATCTTGTTGAATTTGACATAGTAGATTTTGTCATTCTTGGGATGGATTTGTTGCATGCCTACTATGCTTCTATTGATTGTAGAACTCATACGATCAAGTTTCAATTCCCTAATGAAACCATCGTTGAGTGGGAAAGTCACGATGTAGTGATCAAGGGTAGATTCATTTCTTGCATTAAAGCCTATAAATTGATCTCTAAGGGGTGTCCTTACCATCTAGTGAGGGTTAAAGATGTGGAGTCCAAAGTCCCTTCCATAAAGTCTGTTCAGGTTGTAAATGAGTTTCTTTATGTCTTCCCAAAAGACCTTCTCGGTGTTCCTCCCAAAATGGAAATAGATTTTGGTGTAGACCTCCTCCCCGATACTCAACCTATCTCTATTGCCCCTTATCGTATGGCCCCGACGGAGTTGAAGGAGTTAAAAGAGCAATTAAGGGATTTATTGGAAAAGGGGTTTATTAGGCCTAACCAATCACCTTGGGTGCTATGGTCTTGTTTGTGAAGAAGAAAGATGGGTCATTTAGAATGTGCATTAACTACTGGCAACTCAATAGGGTCACCATCAAGAATCGGTATCCTCTTCCAAGGATTGATGATTTGTGTGACCAATTGCAAAGGGCTAGCTTTTTATCTAAGATTGATATTCGGTCTGGGTATCATCAAGTAAAGATGAGGGAGTGTGATATTCCCAATACAGCCTTCCAAACTAGATATGGGCATTATGAGTTAGTTGTGATGTCTTTTGGGTTGACCAATGCACCAGCCATCTTCATAGACCAAATGAATAGGATCTTCAAACCCTACCTTGATTCCTTTATTGTGGTCATCATTGATGATATATTGATCTATTCACATAGTAGGGAGGAGCATATGAGGCATTTGAGGGTTGTGTTGCAATGATTGAGGGAGGAGAAATTGTATGCCAAATATGACAAATGTGAATTTTTGTTGAAGGAGGTTGCATTCTTGGGTCATGTGGTGTCAAGGGTTGGTATTAAGGTGGATCCTAAGAAAACTGATATGATTAGAAATTGGCCTAGGCCATTGACGTTATTGGATATTAGGAGTTTCTTAGGCTTAGTGGGTTATTATAGAAGGTTCGTGAAGAGGTTCTCCTCCACTGATTCCCTTATGACAAAATTGACTCAAAAGAAGGTTAAGTCTGTGTGGACTGATGAGTGTTAGAGGAGCTTCCAAACATTGAAAGACAAGCTTGTGTCTGCTCCTATATTGTCACTATCGGATGGGCTTGATGGATTTATGGTGTATTGTGATTTTTTCTGGGTTCGTTTGGGTTCTGTGTTGATGTAAAATGGTAAGGGCATAGCTTATGCTTCTAGACAACTCAAGGTGAATGAAAGGAACTACCCTACCCATAATATAGAGATAGCCACCGTTGTGTTTGCATTAAAAATTTGGCATCACTACTTATATGGGGTTCATATTGATGTGTTCACCGATCACAAGAGCCTCCAATATGTATTGACTCAAAAAGATCTCAACTTTAGGTGAAGAAAATGGTTAGAACTTCTTAAAGATTATGATATGAATGTGCATTATCATTTGGGTAATGCAAATGTTATGGCGGATACTTTGAGTTTGCGGTCCATGGGTAGCCTAGCTCATGTTGATAGTAGTGGTAAGGAGATGGCTAGGGAAGTGCATTAATTAGCTATATTAGGGGTTAGGTTAGAAGAGGTTGGTGATGATGGTGCTTTTGTTGATGGGTCTAAGTCTTTATTGGTTGATGGGGTGATAGCAAAAATAAGATCTTGACTCCTCCTTGCTTGAATTGAAGGCCTTGGTGAAAGAGGGCAAAGTAAAGGTTTTCTCCCAAGGGGGAGGTGCCCTTAGGTACCAACGTAGGTTGTGTGTACCTTGTATTGATGGTTTGAGGGAGAAGATCCTTAAGAAGGCCCATAATTCTTCTTATTCTATCCACCTCGATTCCACCAAAATGTATAGACTTAAGGGATGTGTATTGGTGGGGAGGCATGAAGGTGGACATTGCCAAATTCATTTTTGGTTGATAATTGTCAACAAGTCAAAGCCTAACATCAAAGGACGGGTGGCCTAACCTAAGACATAAAGATTCCAACTTGGAAGTGGGAGGTGATTAATATGGAATTTGTGGTTGGGTTGCCCAAGACTAGAAAAGGTTTTGATTCCATTTGGGTTGTGGCTGCTAGGATGATGAAATTGGCTCATTTGGATTTGAGGGGTAGTTGGGATGACCATCTTCCATTGATTGAGTTTGTCTACAACAATAGCTATCACTCTAGCATTGGTATAGATCCTTTTGAGGCTCTTTATGGGAGATGTTGTAGATCACCTGCTGGGTGGTTTGAGGTTGGTGAAATAGCTTTGTTGGGATTAGATCTAGTTATAGATGCTCTTGAGAATGTTAGGATGATTAGGCAAAGGTTGAAAACAGCCCAAAGTCATCAAAAATCCTATGCTGATGCGAGAAGAAGAGACCTTGAATTCAAAGTGGGTGATTGGGTGTATTTAAAAGTTTCTACAATGAAAGGTGTAGTCTATTTTGGTAAAAAAAGAGAAGTTAAGTCCAAGGTATATTGGTCCTTGTGAGGTGATAAAGAGGGTTGGCAAGGTAGCTTATGCGTTGAAGTTGCCTAGTGAAATGAATTTGGTCCACTTAGTGTTCCATGTCTCTATGTTGAGAAAATGTATTGGTGACCCTAATGCCATTGTGCCTCTTAATGTTGTGGGTGTTGTTGAGGATAACTTGACTTATAAGGAGGTTCCAATGTAGATTTTGGATAGGTAAGTGATGAGATTGAGGAACAAGGAGGTGGCATTCGTTAAGGTCCTTTAGAGGAACCAACAAATCGAATGTGCTACTTGGGAGGCCGAAACAGATATGCAAAATCGGTATCTTTATCTCTTCCACTCTACTCAAGCCTAAGGTACTAATTCTAAGTCTCCTATATTATTTCAAGTCTTATGTTTCAGCCCCTACGTCATTCATATGCATTCATGTTTAAGTTGACAAATTTATGATGATTTTATACTTATGTTGAGGTTTTGAAAATGGTGTTTAAATGTAATGTTGCATTCTTGTGGGGTCTGATTGGTTCATAATTGCTTTTGTCTTTTATATCTCTTTTATATTCGAGGATGAATGTTCCCAAGAGGGAGATATTGAAACTACCCCAAAAAGTGCCTGAAAATGTGTCGTGAAAGTGCACAAAATTTTAAAATTTTATATATCTCAAAATTCATGCGTGATATCAAAAATCTGACTTCATGTTCTTGTTTAGGGGGTCAAAATTAGGGGGTAAATGGTCTAACCCCGATTTAAGAGCAACGGTAGTTAAATTTGGAAATCAAAAAATGTGAATTCCAGAGATGCTCTGTGCCCCTGGCGCGACGCGCCAAGGGTGATCCTATACATTTTTGTGTCCAGTTTTTCTATCTCGATCTAAGCATTTTGGGACTAGATGTTCCCAAATGTGTTCTTACTTATACTTAGTATATTTCACCCTCATATCATCCTAAATGTTCCCCAATATCCTCTCAAACAATTAGCCATATTTTTCACTCCCAAATTCAAGTCTCAAAACCCTCATCCGGAATTAAGGATTTTCTTTAAGCTTCAAGTCTCCATTTTCAATCTTCATCAAGAGCTTCTTCAAAACTAAGGTATATAGGTTTTAGCCATTGGGCCCGTGCACCTATAGTGCCCTAATATCCTTTTCACTAATTTGCATGATTAAAGATTTTTTAATTGGGTTTACTAGTATGAACATGTCTATGAACTATGCTAAAACTATGTAAGGTTGTGAATATTTTGCTATGTTTTGAGCTATAAATCTTAGATCTATTATAAGAATTGAAGAGGGGTTTTGATGTATATTGCTTGAGGGTGATGCAAGGTGTTGATTTATGGTTTTACAATGGATTGTCTTGCATGATTTCCTCTCCATATTTCATGATTTTATACTAGCATTACACACACTCTAAGTGTTTGATAAAATGTTTGAATATGGTTTTGTGAGGAATTGAAGGTCCAAAGCATGAGATATGATATGAATGATTTTATGATGATGAAATGAGCTTATGTATATGATAAATTTTATATAAAGTGTTGCATTAGACCATGCCCAATCCGGGGGGACCAAGAGCCTGGATAACCTAGATAGGGGTTCGTACTCATCCACCTAGTGATGGGTTTGTACTTCACCACTAGGGTGATGGAGTGGCATTATTGATGTACTATCAAAATACAGCACATTTGATGCCAAAAACAAGAGATTTTGTGAGTTCTTAATGCGAATTTTTATGTTTTTTATGTGCTTTTGTGTTATTTTTGTAGAAAGATAGGTTGGCATGATTTTGAATAAAAATTGCAGATTTTGCTGAATCCTAGGACATACGAGATCACCTATAAGTCATAGCCCAAGCTACGAGTCATAGGGTGTGTCTTAGCAAGAAACAGAGACCAAAAGAATAAGAAATCTGCTAAGCGGAGACCATCCCTATGAGGCCATCCTACGAGTCATAAGTCTCACTACGGCTCGTATAGGTGGACTCATAGTAAGAATCAGAGAGCCAAAATGGTAGACCAAAACCTGAAGGTCTAGACTACGAGAGAAGCATAGGAGTCATAGCCTAAGAGACGACTCATACCAGTGAGTCATACTAATAGAGTCCAAGATGCCAAGAACCTTATATGAGACCTCGACTACAACTCGCAGGTCACTTTACTAGTCATACCTGTGAAATATACCTGCTGCCAGTTGTCTTTTTTGTGTTATTTTTAGGGTTTGTTTGTAAATACTATAATACATTAAGTTAGGTTTTCATTAGATATATATTAGATTCCAGACTTTAGAACACCGAACTTACCTTTGAATATTCTGTCAAGAATATTTTAGGTTTTTAGCTTGGATTATCTTTTTCTCTTAGAAAAACCAATTTTAGGGATTGTAATCCTTGGGGATCGTAATCCTTGCTTATTGGTTATTATCAATCTATCAAGCTCTGGGTTTGCAACTTGTGGTGTCTACACTCTTCATTTTCTTGGTAAAACTCTCAACTATGTCTTGTATTTGCATTCTTATTTGTTTTGCCTTAGCCATGAGTAGCTAAGCACCCACAACTTGGGGTTGTGAGAACCATGGGTAGTTTACTTGGTATGACCTCGGTTTATTGCATTTCTATGATTAGGGTTTTGCATGTATTATCTATTTCTCTTCGTATTGATTGTTGTGATTGTTGTTTGGTGGTGTCCAACACCAAATCCTGCCTACTATCACGATCCTGACCAAGGTAGTGACGAATTGGAAAAGAGAAATAGATGACAGGATTCGATTGATCTGTTCTCATCTTATCAATCAAACCTGACCAAGGGGAGATTGATTGGGATAATAGGTAATGGTTAGTTGGCACACCATGGTGGCTGACCAAGCACCATGGTAAAATTTGACCTTCACCTTCACAAGAGGGCTGGAAGAACCTAAGTTACCATCCTGCATGTGAATCTCCAATTGTAGTTATATTATCTAGGGTAATCGAGTCAACGAACTATGTGAAACACAATTCCTAAGTTGTCCCTAAAATTGAGTGTTTTCTCTCGTCATAGTTTACTGTTTATTTTAATTTGTTCTTGAGTCACAAACCACCCCCTATTTAGAGATTTTAGTTATTGATACTCAAAATGATTAATAGTGAAGTCTTGTAGTCAAGCCCTATATTTCCTGTGGATTCGACCTAACCTTCGGTTAGGTTAATTACTAACAATGATGTCTTTCTTATTAGAGCGTGAACATCATATCAATCGTCATCAACCTAAATGGGTGTTTGTACTCATCAACCTAGTGAAGAGTTTCTACCTCACCACCTAAGTGATAGGATGGCATCATCACTAACCTACCAAAGGGGTTTGTACTTTGGAAAGCTAGATTGATCTCTTCTATACATATGATATCCTATATGAACATGAATTACTTAAACATATTTTACTCATGCATTGATCATACATGCCATATTGTTATAATATGCCTATTGCCTATTGTTATGTAGTGTGCTTAAGGTGCCTATCTCCTGTTATATTACATCTTACATACTTAGTACATTCAAATGTACTAATACATACTCTTGCCTACATGATATCACCATGTAGGAACTGGTGCCAAGTTGATCATCCTCCTTCTCCACATTGCTAGTTTGGTACTACTCAAGCTAGTTGGTGAGTCCTCCATTTCGGGGACCTTAGCCTATATTGATCCTATTATGTATTGGAATATTCTTCGTTATGTTCTATTTTGACTATGAGGGTGAGCCCGGTTGCTTTGTCTTGGCCCTTGCTCTTATCTATGTATTAGAGGTGCTTGTTGGACATATTATGTGTCTATGATATGAGTTTGACTCTTGTTTCTTGATTATGATGTTTTGCAAGATTTTCCCTTCATATGTATCATGCGATTAAGCTAGAACATGATATGATATACTTCTATACCCTATTCTCCGAACCATTTTTCAGATATTATCATTGAGAAGGTAGCTAAGTTATGGCCATGAATACTTAGTGGTATTTGAATCCCCCCAAGAGAAAGTGATTGAAGGCTTTTGTAAATCATAAGTGATAGAATAATCCTTGAATTAGAAAGAGATAGAAACTATCAAGAGTGGAAATAGTAGATGATCGAAGTAGGTAATTAAGAGTAATATGGTGATAAGTTAAGAAATGGGTGATAAGTCAAGTCCCTTCTGAATTTTGGTTAAAAGGAAGTAAGTATCATCTAAATTTTAGCATATAAGGTAAAGGAAGATTTGTTAGTATGAGATGGAGTATGCTCGAATAAGAATGGAGTTGATGTTGGCATCCATTGTGTTAGTAACGACCAAGTATTTTGAATTGAATAGCAGAGGGTATAAGGTGATAGATCTAAACTAAGCTCATGATTTTGAAAGAAGAGTCACATGAGATTTATAGAGTTATGAACTTAGCTAGGTAAAGGGGTATAATGAATAAGATAGATACAACTTAACTTATAAAATGGAGTATGAAGATAGACTATACTTAGATGTACCATGAGGTAAAGGTTGATTTCTTATTATGAGATTCAGTGGTTCAATATTTCTTGAATTAATTCAGTAGTTTAGGGTTGTATAATATGTAAAGAATATGGATGTACATGTGTAGTACTAGATCCTAAGCCTGAACTTTAGGTGAGCATTGTGAAAAGAGAGATAGTATGATGAGAATGATAATATTAGTTGGAGATTTACTCTAGTATGCTTGACATAACATAAGCGAGAAATTAAGATGTTGACTTAAAAAAAATGTGATGTTACAAGTACGATTAATGTGACCCTTAGATGAAAACAGTGCATTGAACCTAAGTCATTAGATACAAAAATGGCCGAAGAGGTATATCCAAAATAGTATATAATTGTGAGAGATTATAAACTTATGACTTACTACGAGTATATAGATAGTATAAATAAGTTGTCAATTGTGGAATAGACTGAACCATTCTTTATTACCCTTAAGAGTTAGGTCAAAAGGGGCGAGCTATAGATAATGAAGAGCCTCCCATTATAGTCCACGTTTTCTAGTTAGATGTATGTGAACCTAGAAGATGGGTGTTAGTAGACTAAAACAAAGAGGATAGATAATAAGATTCATAGGAAGTGACTATTATGCCAGTAAGAACAACAAGTATAGGAAGATGTCTATAAAGATATAAGAGAGTAAAAGTGGTGGATCTTTGGTACAATTAATGTGTAGGTGGTAAAATATATTCCAAGGATGTTAAATGATGATTGGTGATTTCATAATAAGCTCCAAGGTAGTGTATCAATATTGGAATGATAAGCTTATGGATAAATAAAGTCCTAATGAGTAACTTGGGGGAAGACAATGAAGGATTTTAATAGGAGAGTGCACTTAAAAATTAGGTTAGTTCTTTGGATTATATTGGAATAATTGGGTTTAAAGTCAATGATAAGGTTGACTTAATGATAATGAGAATTCGTGATGAATTTTGATTAGGATGCAAACATATGATAAGAATTTTTTTAATTATTAAATAAATTCCTTATGGTAATAATGACTTGTCGATCTTTAAAGTTATGAATTACTACTATTTGATGAGTGATGTGATCATATGAAAGGATGTAGAATGTGTTGAGATATTGCTCGAATAGAATTAAAAAGTGCTAAAGTCAAAAATAAATAAAATTAGTGAGATGTAGGTTAGCCTTTAGAAAGATACAAGAACAAAGACATTCATTTTGATGGTAAAGGTCAAAGAAGTATCATTCGAGAGAGTGGAGAATTGAATTCAAAGAGACGTGGCTCTATCTATTCTATTTTGATTATGGTAGCAATATTGTGTATCATTGATTTAGGTTAGAAAACTATTGGGTAATATTTTAAAAAAAATCCTATATAAGTGTTGCTTGAATATGGTGATAAGTTCTTTTTCTGACTTTGAGTATGGTAGTTAGTACATTGAAATTTTTTATAAATGATATGGACTGTCGATAAAGAGGAGATTAATAATAAGTTAAGATATATGAATTCATAAAGATGTTCATTATATGAGTTAATGTTTACAGATAAGGAGAATTGATTTATATTATTGAAGTTAGAATTCAAGTTCTTTATAATGAGTCCATGTTCATGGTAGTATATTTTGTCAAGGTATGAGTTAGTAAAGTATGAAGTGATTGAATTGTATTGGATGTTGAAATTTGAAAGAAATTATGCATGATTATTTTTGGATTGTAGGTTTATGTCACGCTTAAAGTCCCGTTAAGGCGGACTGGCACCCATTGCCAATAAGGCCCGAGAGAACCAACCTATATCTATAAGTTTTCTATACATATTACTAGGGATTTCTACATTAAACATGCTTTTGAGAAAGAACACAGTAATAACAAGCCAAAGGAAATGCATATGGGTAGGCCGTTGGGGCCACGGTGTCTAAAGTACGAGACATGATCACACTTTAATTAACATTATCTACAAAGCCTCTATATAAGGAAAAGTATCCGATAAGGGTCGGGATAAGCCCTACCTCGGCTAACTATACAATACAAAAAAATATAAACTCTAGATGCACAATTCTCTAAATTATCCTGGAGCTTGGTAACAGCAACTGGGTATCTTGTACTCCTACTGGGGAGATCTACTAGCACCTGTACCTACAGCATAAAATGCAAGTCCCCTATAAGGGACATTTGTACGAGATAGTGTACTGAATATGTAAGGCAGAAAATACTGTATATGAAGTAATAACTCAAATAAGACTATGCACTGGTGTAGGATAAGAGACCACCTTTAGTTATACTATGGGATCATGTACTTTATGTTCTTTTTATTACTTTACCTTTACTGTATAGTCTGTGTTGCACAGTATGTAATACAAATGACCAGCTGATCAGGAGTAAATCTATATCGGGATTGACCCTGGCTAGGCTTTTCCTTTAACCCCTTAGGCTACCACCCATGATAGGATCGACCCTAGCTAGGTGATTCTTCCACCCCTCAAGTTACCACCCATCCATAAGCAATATACTTTACTTTTCAATTACATTAGAGATGATTCTTTTGGTGATCACAATATTGGATTTGTAGGGCTGCATATATAGCATGTGACATGTAGATAATCATATAAGACAATATGACAATGAAAAGAGTACGTTACATAAATAATGAAATGCGTATGAGATGAAACAACTCGTAAACTTTATTTAGCAACAAGAACCCATGTAACTTAGTATTCAAGTATTTATGTAGATTTGAAGGTAACTATGTATGGAAGCATATGAACATTTGAAAGAGTGGAGACATGGTTAATAGTGGTGTCGGAGTTGGTAAGTGCCTTTATGTGCCAAGGAGGGATCTATGTTTCATGCCAAATAATATGAACTCAAGTAGCTTTACATACCTCATTGTACGGCCTCGCTATTGCCTAAAGATAACCTTCACTTCCTCCAAATATTTATCTATAATATAGTAGGTGATAAAACTAGCATTATCAGCCGATAGATATATCTTGGCAGCCCAATCTCATAAAAAAATATATGAACAGCAAGCTATTATTTATAACCCGGGCGAATTCTGTCAATATTTCCGCCCCTAATCGTACTTTCTAATACACGTGCTCATACACATATCATGTGCAGCCTGTTCTAGTGCCATAATAGTCTTACAACAAACAAAGTACAACACATAACAATTCTGCGCAACATACAAATAGGTGGCATAACATTACGTCCCTTTGCCCCATTGTGACGTCGACAATCCCAAACCTATTCAAACTTTAACCAAACTATACTCAACATATATATATATAACAATAGCCTTAAAATAGTCTTATAACAGTACCCAAATAGTCATGAAGGATGTGAGGCAATAGCCTTCCATCCATCAGCCCACAAGTTCGTACAAAGAACACAATTGCAATATCCTATAAGGACTCACTTTTATGGACTGTAAAAGTGGTGCAGCAGCTAAGTTACATCACTAAAGAACTAAATCTTGTTAAAACCATAAGTCTTACTCTATAATTCAGCCAACCAAGAAGATAAAATCCTCTTGAACAACAAAAAAAGTTCACAACAATCCTTAGGACACATGATGTCCAAAATTTTCAGAATATACCTAACCAACATAGTCTCTTGTTTTTTATGAAGAAACCTTACTAAACACTCAACTATAATCACTTACCTTTATATTCAAGGTGTAGATCTTCTCCAAGAACCCTAAAAGTTTCTTGTGGCTGCTTGTAAAGTCAAGAAACAGTTGAGAGAAAACTTAGAAGACAATCTGATTTTTTTTTTTGTTCAAGTTAGAATGGCTTATGGGAGCTATTTTAAACCCTTTCTAAAGGGGGACTTTGGCCAACTTACTAAGGCACTTTTAGACTTACTTTACTAATTTAGTGATACAACTTCTTTTCCCTTTCACTTGAGCCTTATTGGGTTCAAATTGGTTGGGCCTTGACTGCCCCATTTTTCCTTTCCTCCTTACTTAGTTTTGGGCCCAATTAATCAAGTGGATTATGATATACTTGGTCCCTTTTATTATTCACCTTGGGCTGTAAATACTGTCCATTTACGATGATAAAACTTGGGATAAAGTTGCGGTCTTAACACGGACTTTATTCATAATCAAAATTGGACAAATTCGATGTTAGGCCTCGTCTCCGTTTAGCTAGCAAATTTAAGCTAAGCAAGTAGGTGACTCACCTACAAGCTTCCTAAGTCCTACAAGAACCTCACTTCTTTTACTTTACTTAGGGTCATGATCTCCTCAATTTGACTCAAAACATATATACACTTGACCCTCTTAAGCGATAGACACACATACCGCCCTATAACATGAGATTCAAGCACTTTTAAAATAGGTGCTAATTTGAAAAGCTATTTCATGTTTCATTTGCATAGTACTAGTATTAGAAGATGTGGGGTGTTACATCCTTTCTCCCTCCCCCCCTTAGGAGCATTCGTGCTAGAATATTAGCACAATTGGATAGCTTAATCAAGTTTAAATCTTTACTTACACAAGCTTTTGATAACACACTAAGTATTCAATCACACGTACCTATTAGTGTCCCAATTCTGCATGTTGGACTTCCTCTTTAGCTTCAAATAAGTAAGGGTATTTTAATTTCATCGCATCTTCGGCCTCCCATGTTATTTCTTGTTTTTGCTGGTTCCTCCAAAGTACCTTCACTAAAGCTATTTCTTTATTCCTTAGCTTCTTAACTTGACGATCTAGAATAGCAATAGGTACCTCTTCATATGTGAGATCTTCTATAACCTTCACATCTTCAATAGGAGTGACACAGGATGGGTAACCTATGCATTTTTGAAACATTGAGACATGAAAAACTGGATGAACCATTGAAAACTCTTGGGGTAGCTCTAGTTCATATGTAACCTGCCCGAACCTCTTAGTAATCTGATACGGCCCTACGTAACGTGGCTCAATTTTCCTTTCTTATCAAATGTCATAACCCGTTTCATTAGAGACACCTTTAAAAATACCCAATCCCCTACTGAGAATTCTAGTCTTCTCCTTCTAGCATCTGCATATGGATTTGTGATGACTATGGTCTCACGTCCTCCATATATTTTGAGGATTATTTTTGAACTATTGTAGGACTAGTTTTATATATATATATATATATATATATGGTGGTGACTATTTGGTTAAAGTTGGATCAGGTTCGAGATTGTCAACGTCAAAATGGGGCAAAGGGATGTAACATTATGCCACCAATTTATATGTTGCATAGAATTGTTATGTGTTGTGCTTTATGGGCTATTGTAAGATTGTTATGGCACTAGAACAGGCTGCACATGATATGTAATGAAAATATTTATTAGGAAATACGATTAGGGGCAAAAAAGTTGAAATAATACGCTCGGGTTATAAATACTCACTTGTTGCCTATATGTTGTTTTTTTATGAGATTGGGCTGCCAAAATATATCTATAAGCTGTTAATGCTAGTTTTATCACCTACTATGTTATAGATAAATATCTTTTGTCATGCCCAAAGTCTCGTTTCTATGTACTTTCTATACATATTATGAGGGATTTCTACATTCAATATGCCTTTAAGAAAATAGACAGTAATAACAAGCTAAAAGGAAATGCATATGGGTAGGCTATTGGGACCACGGTATCTAAAGTACGAGACATGATCACACTTTAATTTACATAGTCTACAAAGCCTCTAGATAAGGAAGAGTATTTGATAAGGGTCAGGACAGGCCCCGCCTTGGCTACCTATACAATACAAAAACATAAGCTCTAGACATACAAAGCTCCAAAACAATATGGAGCTTGGTAACAGCAACTGGGTATCCTGTACTCCTACTGGGAAGATCTACTAGCACCTGTACCTACAGCATGAAATGCAAGTCCCCTATAAGGGACATTTGTACGAGATAGTGTACTGAATATGTAAGGCAGAAAATACTGTATATGAAGTAATAACTCAAATAAGACTATGCACTGGTGTAGGATAAGAGACCACCTTTAGTTATACTGTGGGATCATGTACTTTATGTTCTTTTTATTACTTTACCTTTACTGTATAGTCTGTGCACAGTATGTAATACAAATGACCAGCTGATCAGCAGTAAATCTATATCAGGATTGACTCTGGCTAGGCTTTTCCTTTAACCCCTTAGGCTACCACCCATGATAGGATCGACCTTAGCTAGGTGATTCTTCCACCCCTCAAGTTACCACCCATTCATAAGCAATATACTTACTTTATCTTTCAATTACCTTTGAGATGATTCTTTTGGTGGTCGTAATATTGTAGCTGTAGGACTATAGATACAACATATGATATGTAAATAATCACAAAAGACAACACCACAATGAAAGGAGTAAGTTACACAAATAATGAAATGCATAGGAGGTAGAACAACACATGAACTTTATTTAGCCGAACGAATTCATGTATCTTGGTATGCAAGAATGTATGCAGATTTAAAGATGACTATGTATGGGAGCATACGAACATGTAAAATAGTTGAGACACGATTAATAGTTGTGTCATAGGTTGTAAGTACCTTTATGTGCCAAGGAGGGATTTATGTTTCCTGCCAAATAATACAAAATTAAGTAGCATTACATACCTCGTTGTACCGCTAAGGCAGACTAGCACTTGTTGCCAATAAGGCCCAGGAGGACCAACCTATATCTATGTGCTTTCTATACATATTATGAGGAATTTCTACGTTCAACATGCCTTTAAGAAAGTACATAGTAATAGCAAGACAAAAGGAAATGCATATGGGTAGGCTATTGGGGCCACTATACTTAAATTTACACAGTCTGCAAAGCCTCTAGATAAGAAAAAGTATCTAATAAGGGTTAGAATAGGCCCCGCCTCGGCTAGCTATACAATACGAAAAAATATAAGCTCTAGACGCACAAAGCTCTGAAGCAACCTAGAGCTTGGTAACAGCAGCTGGGTATCCTGAACTCCTACTAGGGAGATCCACTAGCACCTGTACCCGCAGCATGAAATACAGGTCCCCCATAAGGGACGTCAGTAAAAGATAATTTACTGAATATATAAGGCAGGAAATACTGTATATGAAGCAACAACTCAAATAGGACTATGCACTGGTGTAGGATAAGAGACCACCTTCAGTTATACTATGGCATCATGTACTTTATGTTCTTTTTATTACTTTACCTTTAATGTATAATCTGCGCACAATATGTAATACAAATGACTAATTGTTTAGTGGTAAATTTATATCGAGATCGGCCCTGTCTAGGCTTGGTCGTTGGGGCCATGGTGTCTAAAATATGAGACATGACCACACTTTGGTTTATATAGTCTACAAAGACTCTAGATAAGGAAAAGTATCTGATAAGGGTCGGGACAGGCCCCACCTCAGCTAACTATACAATACAAAAAAGATATAAGCTCTACACACACAAAGCTCCGAAGCAACCTGGAGCTTGGTTAATAGCAACTGGATATCTTGTACTCCTACTAGGAAAATCTACTAGCACCTATACCTGCAGCATGAAATGCAGGTCCCCCATAAGGGATGTCAATACGAGATAGTGTACTGAGTATGTAAGGCAGGAGATAGTATATATAAAGTAACAACTCAAATGTGACTATGCACTGGTGTAGGATAAGAGACCACCTTTAGTAATACTGTGGGATCATGTACTTTATATTCTTTTTATTACTGTCTACTTTCTTAAAGGCGTGTCAAATGTATAAATCCCTCATAATATGTATAGAAAGTGCATAGATATAGGTTGGTTCTCCCGAGCCTTATTGGCAATGGGTGCTAGTCCACCTTAACGGGACTTTGGGCGTGATATTTAGTTATGTTTAATTATTAAATGAGCTAAAGAATGGTGTTACTTAAATTTTCTTTTAGAGTATGAGAAAAAAAATCATGAGTTATTGGTTAAAGTATATGATTGGTGGCAAATTAGTTAAAGGAACAGAAACTAGATATCTTGACAAGCATAAGGCATTTGAAATAAACATCATGAAAGGAATCTGAGAAAGATAAAGGAATATGAAATCTCGTATAAATCTTTCTTTCGAAGTTGAAGGTGATATGAATTTTCACCATTGAGCTCAGGCATGATCATATAATATGAACTGAGTCAGCACAAATTTATTCGAGTATATCCATAATTTTTACAAACAATGAATTTAATTCAACTGACGAATAATGATGTGAGAAAGATGTTTTATTCACTCAGTTTGGATTATGCGAAGTATGATAGATGATTTATGGGGGAACTGTGGTATGGACCTAATTTTCTACATGATTATTAAGGATTTTGGGGAAATTGAAACTACTCTATTACTGAAACTACACAAACTATTGTTATACTCTCTTGGTAAAGTAAGGTACTAGTGGAGACTCAATTATTCTAGATATGATGGAATAGGGGTCGCGTTAGATCAATTAAAGTTTTTCAGTAATTCTATAAGTATCATCTTGATCATAAAAATGTATAGAAGAATTACCATGGATACTTATACTTGCCCATCAGTCTTAAGATTCATCTAATTATTGGGGTAATGTTCTGACTATATGATTGAATATGGGGTCAGTTGAGTCTAGCTCTATTGCTCTTAAGGGTTTTTTACAGTCACTGCTATTGATCTATTATTTTCTATAATGTTGTTAGAGGTTCTATATATTCAAATTTATCTCTTGCTAAGTGGTTGCTTGATCATTTCCTTCGTTGAATTAGAAAAATTTTAATTTTCTATGATAAGTTTCCAAAAAGAAAGAAAGACAACGTTTTATAACTGAAGTTCATGAGAAGAATTGATGGTAAGAATAAAATCTTGACAAGATCTATGATGATTTTTGTATTATGAGTGAGGGGTGATTGGTTCAGGTTCATTTTTGATTGTAATATATTACTGGTTCAGAATTTTATCATGATTATATGAGAAAAGATTTGTCCAAATGTTCTGTTATGATCGAGTGAATTTTGATTCTGATTGGATTCATGAGTTAGTCTATGACTTAAAAATTATTTTTGATCGTAAATCTACAAAAATTGGACATAAAAGTTCTGTTCTTACTAGTTGATCGTGATGGATGATTTTAAGAAGGAGCTTAAATGGAGAGATGAATGCCGACTTTCGAAGATCAATCATAATGCAGGCTTTTGATAGCATAGGTTATTCTTCCTTTCCTTTCTTTTGACTGTTCGAGGACGAACGGTGGGTAAATTGGTATCTGATGTAATAACCCATAAGGTCATTTTTGAGTACTAGAAATTTTTATTCCATAAAATATTTATATCATAAATTTTTAAAAGAGTATTATGGACTATTTGATAATTTTTACTATCTAGTTGAGAGTTAATTTTAAATAATTAAATTAACTAGTGAGTTAAAGTAATACTTTAGGTAATATTCTACATCACTTATTCTATATTAATTAAAATAAATAAATAAATAAATAACAAAATAAAATAGAAAAAAATAATAATAATAAAAGAGAGTTAAGGATTAAACGCCCATCTGAATGAAACAAAAAGAAGCACACGCAGAAAACCTACGTGCGACGACGAGAGGAAAAAGAGTACAAGTCACTCAGGTACAATTCACGCCTAAACCTTGATTTAATTATATTGGTAGAGGTTGTAACAATTAGCATCATATATTGTTATCCTTGGAATTAGTTTTTCAATTTGGGGGCTTTACATGGTTACTGGCAAATATATATTAAAAGTTGGTGGAGAAAAACATGCATGGGGATCATTAACCAATGATTAGTGTAACGACATTAGAAGTTCATATATATGTACACATATGATAGGTTGGGTTGCATTAGTTGCATCAATTGGACGTGTTGGCCGATTTCAATTTTTTGGATTCGTTTTGGTTCTTGGTTCGTCGTACAATTATCATATTATAATTTAAGTTTTAATATATTAGGATAAGTAATTATATTATATTATATTATATTATATTATATTATATTATATTATATTATATTATATTATATTATATTATAT
>JAOTQJ010194214.1:0-11353 GCA_025642045.1 Solanum sejunctum
CACACTTGGTACACTTGTGCCAATCAATAAATCCCACATACCTTGACCCCACAACAAGCTTTATTCTTAAGGACCTAGCTTAGGTGAAATGTTGCATTCGGTTCCAAACTTTATTAAATCGAACCAATTAAGGACGTTTGGGGTTTAAATTACGTTACGGGTCCTAACAATTTTTTTGTTGATTGGGGTTTGGATGAACCCCTAAATACAAGATGGCTCCGCTCTGCCACTAATGGATGATACACCACATTACCATAGATTGTCACTGCATCACATATAGTAACTCACATTATCTTGATTATACCAATCTTTCCCACACACTTTTGTGTTTCTGTAGTTATCCTTCAATGAATTAGAATAGATTAGCATTAATAAATAGCTAAAAGAAATCCCAAGTGAATCATTAAAGAAATAATGAAACCAACTCAGATTTATCTAAGAGAATTAAATCAATATACACCCACCCATTTATCCTGTGTCCTTGAAGAAATATTTGAACTACGAACTTTTTCTTTATGCTCTTTTATTTTCATTTAATAGTTTGTTTTTAAAGATTTATACAAATAATTAACAATAAATTTTGAATGAGAAACTTAAAAGTACATGATCAATATATTAATAATAAACATTTTTCATCTAAGTTATTTTTAAAGAGAATGAAATACATATTAATAAGGAAACCATCAAACACTATGTTGGACTTATATACTATGGATACATGTGTCGTTGCCTCCTTTTTTTCTTCAAGTTCTTCAAAAAGCAAAAGAAGGTAAAGAGAAAGTATATTTTGTTGCATAATAGCAAATAAAAATATAACCAAAAAAAAAACCTATTTACCTCTTGTTTGGATAGTTATTACTCATTGTATCGTATTGCATTGTTAGTTTAAGTATAATGTTTATTTTGATTGTTACTTAAATTTTATTGTATCATATCGTTTAATTCCATCGTTAGGTAACGACGAAATACCTATTTTATGTAACGACGCCGATTGGTGAGGTTGTATCGTTACTTTAATATCTTTTTCTAATTTTCTTTTTTAATTATTTATTTAATAATTGTACTTTATCATTTATCCTGTCTTTTCATGAAATCCATCACATACTGCTCAATTTTTTGTAGATTTATCCTTTAAAATTATGGATGTATGCCATTATGTAATGATGAAGAATAATATAATTTATCCAAACATTGTAGTCATTGGAACAATACAATACGATAAATGCAACACAATACAACACAATACAATGCATTATGAAACAATACATAACAATTAACAACCATCCAAACAAAGTGTAAATACTCAATACCTTTTGAAGATCTCCTATATTTTTTTCAATAATAATATGAAAAAAAAGAGTTCCTCTAGTTATAACTCACGGGCGAATTTTTGTGTTAATATACAAAGTCCGTATGATTATATAAGATACTAACATAAACTATTTCATGGAAATGTTGTACAGAAAGTTTGATAAAAAGGGGACAAGCAAAAATTAATGCTGCAATTGTATATAAAATCTTTGAATTCGACTTTTGATATTGAGTGTGCAAAATGTAGTTGCTTCATGCAGGCCTTTCTATATCCGTGCGGGAAAAATGGAAGAACATATAGAAAGTGTATTAATATAGATTTTGGATGATAAACGTAAGATAACAACTGTTGCATGGCATTTGTGTACCTTTCTAGTGTGAGACGTGCGATTCTGCAAGTGTTATATGTACGCAATTTTGGAGCTTCTATGTACAAAGCCTTTAGTTTGCAGTGTTTTTTCATGTGAGATAACATTTGTGAGAATATACAATAGATAGAGTAAAGTCAGAAGGTAGCAACATAAAAAATTGAATCTATAGTGAAGAACTACGGGAATCACGAGTAATACCTTTTTCTATCCCCACAAAAGTCGGAGCAAACTTTCAAATATGTCAGACAATCTATAAAAAAATTATACAAGAGGTAATCGATTAGCAGTACAACTAGATTTTGTGAATGGTCATAAAATTTGAGAATGAATTAAAAGTTTTACTCATAATGTTTAATTTAGCAAGAATTGTCAAAACTAATTAAACAACATGAAGTAGTAAATGTGGACATCTGTTGGCTGTCTGAAGGTGTTGTCATGGAGATTCATTCAAAACACATACAACATTCATACAACCCTGCTTTAAGTATTTTTCCACCTTAATCCTAACTCGCATTCTGTGTGCGTTTACATTTCACTTGAAGGGTTGACTTCTGAACAATCTAGCTACAGCAATTAGTTTTCAAGGTAATAGGCTGATACCTTTCCTGTCTATCGAAAAAGATACACAAACTGTAGCCCTTTCCTTGCAGATGAGGTCAAAAGTTTTCAAACAGCACTAACATGCATATGAGCGTATCTTGGGAAACTACATTTTGTGTTGCATTTCTGTGGTTGGCCCTGAATGCTTGCTTCTCTCCACACTTACGCATGCTAAAATAGGATTGTTTTGTTGTTTGGGATGATGGCACACCATTGAAACATGACATAACATACATTTTTGTTTTCCGATGGTCGGTTGGTCAAAATTTGTGAAAAACATTTCTGTAGGAAAAATAAGTTTCTTAATGGAGGCAATGGAAAAATAAATTTTACAAGTAACCGTTTGTATTGATTTGATTGTATTATCTGTCCTCCTAAACACCTCATTTTTTTCCCAACCTGTTATCACTATCACCCACTCTATTATTATATACAGTTGTATACTTCGGTTTGTTTCATGCCTCCAGAAAAATTCAGCAAAGGCCAAAAGATATGAGATTAGTATCAACATGGCAGATAGACGCTATAGAGTTTAGAAGAAGTAGTTACTGTATAGTTTGGCAAAGAGTGCTCTCAATATTCTGTCGAATCTGTGTTTGTTATATACATGAACATGAGCTTTATCCAACAGGAAGTTTGGTTTACCAAATTTGGAAAGCAGGCCTAACGTCTAGCTGGCCATATATGTTTGTCCCCGGTTTCCCAATTAACAGAATGGAAAACTAAAGTGGTTTTAATTTGCTAATTCCATTTGCAGTTTGTGTAACTGCAATTTCAATTATAGAAAAATCTATTAATTCCCTTTCTGTTTTTCCTTTCCCTTTGCATTCCATATTTCTGGAGTAACTCCGAAGAAGAACCCTCAATTCTCTCGGCCACTAAAGTTCATACTCATTGATAAGTGAGGTTCCGAAAGGGGATTGAGTATATGCTGCTCCAATAGCAACCGAGTTGACAGATCGCTGATCAGCAAGAACAGATAATCACCGTGGAAACAAGTTTGGCCAGCTTCTCACAGCACACAAGTTTTTAGCAATGGGGATCATTTGGAAGCGTCACATCATCACACGTGTTTGTTTATTGTAGGAAGGAGCAGGTTGGTCAGCTTTCCTTGTGAAAGCACAAATTCCTCTTTGGCACCAAACAAAAACAAAAGTAATGCAAAAGATAGCCACCAATCTATCACTTTGCATCAGCTTCACGTGTTGGAGAAGATCAAATACTTATCTATGGATCACCTAGATAACTTGAAATCCAATGAAAGACAATACAATCAACTGTTGTTCAGTTATTATATGAACTGAACCAAACTTATCGGTTATATGAATCTTTACTTGACCATGTCAATAAATTTACACTATCAACTATACACAATAAGTAAAAGCAACATCTTTTTTGCTTTTTTTGTAGCTGTCACGACGCAGACCTAGGGTCTAGGAGTGACATGGAGAATGGGAATTCGAAAGTCCCCAAACAAGCCTCATAGCATCTATCGAGACATCATCGGTTCAGAAGCGTACATGAAATAGTAAACACACAGTTCTAAGGGACGGAAAAGTAGGACTCATGCTATGGGGACGTCATAGGAAAGGGATTGACATGAATTCACGTAACACATATCACATAAAGACTAAGGGGCAGGTAAGTATGCCTCACTCTATGGGGGCAATACGGGACTTAGGATCTTCCATATCATAACATGAATCCATTACATAAGCTCATAATTAATCCATAATAGCATAACTATTTAATAACCATGTCCATAAGCAAAAACCTCCAAATACCACACTTAGCATGTAAACATAAAGGAGTATGGAAGATGTCCAACATTGCCTATAGTCATAAGATAGGACGGGGGCCAAGACACTTCCCAGGCTCACCATGAAAGTAAATAACATAACAAAAGCACCATGGGTGGAGGATAGGTTGTTTGTCCTTAGAAGATAGGACTCACCACGATAAGCAAAACTCAAGATCCAAGCTAGTCGTCATACGATGGATGAACGCAGTCCTCGATCCCTACATGGTGAGATCATGTAGGCAATAATATGTGAATGTACTAAGTATGCAGGTATGCAATGCATATGATTTACTAAACCTGCATTCAATGTTAGATGGCAAGGACACTTAATATAGAAAAAAAATATAGCAAGAGATGAGTAGTATAACAAGATGCCATGAAACCAATGATGCTTGAAATGCAATAATGCTCATATATAGTGGGGATTGGACCATAACTGGCATCTCAAAATCATGCAATATATTACAGGAATTTGCCCGATGTTGACCTCCCATCGGGTGAGAGAAGATTACTTGCCAAAGGTAATCTACACCACACCTTACGACTCGGTCATTTCGTGTGTGATGGCTACCTACCTTACTAAGCTGTCATTTCAGAAGAATTTCCATTATCATTTCATATCATATCAACAAATGAATAACCATCCCTTGTGAACAAATCATTTCGGTGATTTATACCATTCCTATGTTGGTACATAGTTCAAAGAAAAAGAGAGGACCCTTGGGGATAGCCCTGATACCCCCAATCCATCGGTGCTAAGTCAAATATCCCACAAGAATACTTATATATATATATATATATACACATGATTTCTAAAGCAACAAGTCATTTCAATGCACATTTAGGCTTAAAAGCCAATCATTTCTCATAATCATTCATTCATGGGCTAAAAATTCAAATCATAGTTCAATCATATTTCTCATACATTGGAATAGCCCATTCATTAAATAATATGGTGCAAACACCCAATACGCTCAAAGAGCCAATAACAATAGACATTTATGTGATCACATTTTTGTCATAACCAATATCTTATCAAAATCATTTACATAAATGTAATTGGGCTTAACCCACTTCATAATTTTCATAAAATACAATGTTCATGAATGCATGTGCTATGAATGAGATGAGAATAGCATGGGTAATATAGATTCAAACTTAAATCAACAATACATTATGAAATACAAATAAATAGATAAGTAAAATTCATATATAAATCATAATATAGTTTACCCATGCACAAAACAAGCTTTAAAAGGGACATGTACTTTCACAACTTCATAATCTCAATGCAAACCATCATATTAGGGCTTAAATCAACTTAAAATCAACAATAAAGCATAGCCCATACATCAATAAATTTTTTTTAAAAATAATTCTCAAAACTCATATTTAAAGTAAGATAAAATTCATGAAATTGAGTGTAAATGAGTTTCGGTCTTCTTGGTTCAAAGGCACCAAGAATCAAACCACATACCTTAGCTAATGAATAAGATTTAAGAAGAAATTGGATGAAGAAAGAGCCTTTCCTTGATTCCCAAGCTTAAAATCCACAAGAGTTCTTCGGAAGATACTTAAGAGTGACTTGAGAGAATTTCAAATGTGAGGAATAAATTTGAGTGAGAGGAATAAAGTTTAGGTCATTAGGAAGTCTTTAGGTAGCATAGAAAATCTCAAAAAACCTTTAGAATAAACCGTATGTACAAAAATGCCATTAATGAAATGAGTTGAAAATAAATATTTTCATTTCAAGGAAGGATATATGGTCTGTTAGGTACTACACGGACCGTGTACTTTCCCCTAAACCAATACTTGGAAAAAAATTGCTTGATAAAGGTCCAAAACGATAATCCCATACTTAGTAAAATTTTGACGAAATCATTTATACAGGGAGTCACACGAGCCATATGAAACCACACGAGACGTGTACCCATCCGTATCCCTATCCTTAGAAAAAACTTCTCATGATAAAGTTCTGAGGCGGTGACTTAACACTTATAAAAGTTTCACTCGAGAAGCTATATAGGAGTTCTCACGGGCCGTGTCACCTCACATGGGCCGTGTGACTTTACTTAGTCCCGACACTATGAATTTTCAAACAAGGGCCACCACATGGACCACCACATAGTCCGTGAGTTGTCACATGAGCCATGAGGGATCTATATGTGGTGTGCTTTAGTTTGAAACTCTTTTAAGAGCCAAACACCCTCATAAGGATAAGGGCCACTTCATGGAGGCGCACACGGGCCGTGTGACCTCACACAGACTGTGAGAGCTCCCATAGAGTGTCACCTTGGTCTAAAACTTTCCAAAATCAAACTTTCCAAGCTCCAATGAGGTCATACAACATCTGTGTCCTTACAGTGGCATCCAAGTTTGTGACTGAGACACCAATGAAGTAGATTGAGAAATATGAAGTCTCAGGTTCAAATCTAAGCAGAAACAGAAAAAAACTACATGATTTATTTTTGTTATTGGTGGGAGGTGAGAGATATATCGTGGAATATAATTAGTAGTGGTGTGCAAATATTGTCCCAAACACAATAGTTATAATAACAAATCATTACTTTTTTTAAGCTAAATGAATTAAGCTGAATCACTTGTACAAATATAAATCAATAGCGAGATTCACTTACTTTAAATGAACATAATATCTCATATTTGAGTCATGACCCAAGCCTAGGGCCTAGATGTGACATGGTGAATAGGAACCCGAAGGGACCCCAAACAAGCCTCTTAGAAGATCAATCACATATCCTTGGTCACGGAAGCAAAGTATACAACAACAAGAGATATAATAAAAAGGGAAGCGAGACTATGTGAAATCTTTGATAATCATTAAAGCATGAAACAGTCAAGCTCGAGCATAAGTACATAATAATATCCAACAATACCTCTAATATGGAATGGAGTGGGGGCTAAGATACTTTCCGGGCTCACCCTTATAGTAACAAGTTTCAACATAAGAAGTCACAAATTACAGGAGTAACATAAATAGTTTCCTCGAACTTGAGGACTCACCAAAGCTTATCTCTGAAATATCAACTAGTCATGTGGGGGGTGATCAAAAGGTGTTTCGATCCCTACATGATAATATCATATAGGAAGACTATACAGTAGTACATTTGAATATACTAAGTATGCGGAATACAATGCAATAAGTCATAAGCCAATATAGTCAAAATGCATAATCATAAGCAATAGACATATAATATCAATATGGCATGGATGATCAATGCTCATAATAAGATATCCTTGTAAATCAATTATCTTGCACAATATATAGAGCATACATATATGGGAAGAGACCTTAACCAGCATGAGAAGACCAAGTGAGCTATAATATAGAATCTCAATGATTATCCCTCATTAGTAAAGAGGTGGTCTACTTGCCAAGGTAAACAATACTTCACCTTACGAGAACATGACCTATTTCGTATGAAGTAACCCTTCTTATGGGAACATGACCCATTTTGAAAAGGTTTTCATGATAAAGTGCACTAGATGGATCCACTAGAATAGCAAAGTTGATAATCATGATCCTATGTTGGCCATAGATTGAGGAAGGGTGTATAGACCCATGAAGATGGTCCATGTCGACATCCAATTCATCCGTGCTAAGTCTAATCCCACAGAATACTTGAAATAATCATATGTTAATCATAATATGAATAGCTTGTAAGAGCATGCTTGACTTCTAGTAGTAAGCCTAACTTGAACATGAGGATAGATTATAATCATACATGAACCCTTGCTTTAACGTGAATGGCTCACAAGAGGTAAAAATCTTAAAATAGGGCTTAAATTGATACTTTTACATCATAGATACTTTTCATGAATTCAATACAAACTTGAAAGCCCTCAATCATCATATAGTCACTTGACATGTAAATCATGTAATAGATTATCAATAACTTGAAAATTCAAGACTTGACATTTTATGAAACGCATGGTGGGTTCATGATACTTTTTCAAAATCATGCAATTTAAGAGTGAATTAAGATGAGTAAACTTAATGCAAATCAAAACACCAACATATAGTAAAAAACTCATGTAGGGTACCTTAAAATCAATCATTAAAACTCATAATAGATCATAGTCTTATAGCTCAAAACATGCATAGTCTCAATTGACAAAATCAATTCATGGTGTAACCTTGAAGTAGATAGTCATGGATAATCAATCAATACTTCATAAACCCCAATATATTTTATGCTCACAATTCATAGTAAAAGATACCCATAGGTAATACAACTTGAAAACATGCAATTTTTATGAAAAGGGGAAGGTTGGGCTCCATGGGTGAAATGACCCAATGGATGAAACTCACATACATCAAACTTGAGTTTTCTTGAGATGATCTTCAAGAAACTTAGAGCTAAAAGTGAATACTTGAGTTCTAAAGTTAAGCTTGAAATCTTTGAATTTGAAATGAGAAATTTGGTTAAGTCTTGGAGAGGTTTTGAGTGACACAGAGTTGAAAAATGGCTAAGTATGGGTGATTTCATGTTTTAGTGGGCATGGGGCTATGACCCCAATGCCCTTGGTCTTATAAGAAAATGTGAGGAAACTTTTGAACCAGGCCGCGTTTGGTTCGTGATACAGATCCTTTGTGAAGGAAGTTTTTGTACTGATCTGCGCCCAGTTCGCGTCGAGGCCTGGTCGCGGATGCACACTAAAAATTGAAAATTAGTGAAATTTATTTTTTGCCACGGGTCCTCTAAAATCCAGGTTATACTCGTTTCCTACTCAATTTTGCCCCCTGATCAAGAATATGAGTCAGATTTTTGATATCACGCATGAATTTTGAGATATATAAAAATTATGATTATGGGCATTTCGAACCACATTTTTGGGGCATTTTCAAATAACCTCGAAAAGTGCTCAAAAATATGCCTCGAAAGTGCCCAGATTTGTAATTTTTATATGTCTCAAAATTCGTGTGTGATTTCAAAAGTTCGACTTTATATTCTTGATCAGAGGGTAAAACAGTGTGAGAAAGGAGTCTAGCCCCGATTTTAGAGCGACTAAATCACAATTCTATTTTTCAAAGTAAGCAAATTCCGATGTGTATTTTGTGCCTAGTTATTCTATCTCGGTCCAAGGCTTTTGGGTCTCGGACCTAAGTATTCCCATATGTGAAAATACCTATACTAGGCGATATTTTAATATCATATCATACAAGATATTCTCCAATACTCTCTCAAACCCTTAAACAAATATTTTCCTCAAAATTCAAGGTCCAAAAACTCAATCCGGATATAAGGATTTCACTCAAGCTTCAAGTCTCAATCTCCAATCTTCGTCAAGTGATTCTCTAAATTCAAAGTATGTGGGTTTCAACCATTGGGTCCTTTCACCCATGGTGCCCAAGCTTCCTTTTTACCTAAATTGTATGATTCTAAGTTGATTTACTTATAGGCCTTACTTATTATGAATTTCACTGCACACTATGTTGGGGTTTCATGAAATTGTGACTGTTTTAGCATATTTTGAGCTATGAATTTAAGCCCTATTGTGAGATTTGATAAAGGGTTTTGATGTATATTGTTTGAGGGTTTTACCAAGTACTAATGGGTGATTTTACATTGAGTTTTACTGCATGATTTCACTCTTAAATTACACAATTTTACACTAGCATTACACACCCACCAAGTGTTTGATAAAATATTCGGTTATGAATTCTTGAGTTGTTGAGGGCTTATTGCATGGCTTATGAGTCAAGTGGCTTTAGGATGATAAAATGAATGTGGGTATATGTTGAATTCATGAAAAGTACCTATGGGGTTGCAAGTAGATTGTTGGGATTCATGTTGTTATGTTCGTGAGAATATTGAGAAGCCCTTGCTTGATGTTTGAAATATGATGGTTGGATGAGCTAGTTCTTTGACTCTTACTGAAAATATTATATTGTAAGGTATGTAAAACATACCGAAAAGTACATAACATAAGTAGGATGTCATAAGGTAGAATCAACCATGACTCTTACTGAAAGGATAGTATCATAAGATAAGAGGCATCTCATACTACCTACCTAAAAAACTATGACTTAAAGTAAGGGTATCGACAACACTCATTGAAAAAGGGTTATACCGTAAGATGAGTGGGTAACTACTTGGCTATTTTTAAGCATGTTGGTGTAAGTTTTGAGCATACTTATACTCTACATTAAGTTTACATCTCTTGACTATGACTAAGCATGATTTACTTAAGTATTGATCATACATGCCATATTGTTATTATACAATCTATTGCTTATGCTTATTCATTTTGAATATGTTACCTATCTCTTGTTGCATTGACTCCTACATATTTAGTATATTCAAATGTACTAACGCATACTCTATGCCTATATGATATTACTATATAGGAACCGGAGCTCCATTTGGCTATCCTCCTCCTCCACATGGCTAGTAATATCTATTCAAGCTAGTTGGTATGTCCTCCATTCTGAGGATAATGTCTTTGATCTTATGCTATATATTAAGGCTCTCTCTTTCTTTGATGTATGTTGACTATGTGGGTGAGCCTGATTCTTGTATTGGCCCCCCTCTTAGTATCTATGTAGTAGAGGTATTGCTGGTTATAGTGTGTAATTATGCTGTGAGCCTTGACTCACTTGTCTCTTGATTTTTATATTATGAAAGTTCTACCTTAGTCCCTTTGCCCTAATTTCCATTCTTTCAATGCTATTTAATTGCTTTCGTGACCAAGGATATGTAATGATATGCTAAGAGACTTATTTAGGGTTCCTTCAAGTTCCCCATTCACCGGTCATGACTAGGCCCTAGGTCTGGGTTATGACAAAGTTGGTATTAGAGCACTAGGTTGTTAGATCCTCATCATCCAATAAACCACATTGATTAGAGTCTTATTCATGATTGTGAAGCGTGTCATGACTATGAGTAGGAGGCTATGATGTGTTCTAAGAAATATTTCACTTCTTCATGATCTATGTCATGTTGTAGTGTTAGGTCCCCAAGGGCTTATTACTAATACCTAACCCTTACATTTCAGGATATGTCTTAAGCTACTCAGGATGGCAGTATATCAAATGCGGAGGTTCGTAATGCTCTATGGCTATTGGCCAAAAGGGTGACAATATAACTCAATCAACAAGTGAGTGCCCCCCGAAACTTCAAATGGTAAGAAGAGGAGTAGTGAGGCCAAAAGGGGTCATATGGGGGGTAAGTTCCAAAGCCTAGATGGGTCATAGAGTAAAGGATTTCCCTCATAAATGCAATAAGAGTAAAGGAGGTGATGATGGGGT
>JAOTQJ010194225.1:0-21014 GCA_025642045.1 Solanum sejunctum
ATAACAAATAATTCATGTCATAAATATAAGATCATAGTGAACCCAACATTAATTTTTATTTAAATAATGATAAAAATAATAATTATAATAACCAACAAAAAATAATTATTAAATTTTTTTTGAATTAAAGAAGAATAAATATCTGCTAATTAAAAAAAATATTATTAGAAAAATAATGTCTTCAAAGATAAAATAAATATTAAATTCATTAGAAAAAGGACATTTTTGACCCATTAAAACATAATAAGGGCATTTTTAAACTTTTTGCATTAAACTATAAATCAAAAATATTTTTATTCCTTTCATATAGTTTAAAGGTATTTTTCACCCTTTCCCTAAAAATAATAACTCTATATACCTATTACATAACAAATAAGAAAGAAAACAAGAAAATATATGCAATCAACTTTTATTTGTTAAAATCAGAAATCTTCACACTACTTATTTTCTTATCTTGTCATTATAATTTTAATATACTCAATCCCCTCCCACCCCCACCCACCCCCTTCCCAAAAAAATAATAGCAAAATTATCCCATTTTAAAATATTTGACTAACAGAAGAATATTTTAGAACTACTTGACTAACAAAGAGGATATTTCAAAAAAAAAAAAAGAAAGAAAGAAAAAAAGAAAGAAAGAAGAAGTAAACCTATTTTGAATAATTTAAAGATATTTCTAAACTTTTTTTCAAATGAAAAATTACAGTTTGAATTGGCAGAGTGGTGTCGGGGAGTAGGGTTGTACAGGGTCCACAGAGAGGTAGTAATTGAAAAAAAAATGATGAAAGAAACAAAAAAAAGTCTTGGGATGCTCATGCAAGGACATGGTGTATGTTGCCTATTAGTGACACGTCCAGCAAATTGTACAGAGAAAATTTCTGAATGAAGATGGTCCACGAGAATGACCTTAGAATTGTGTCTATGGGTTAATGAATGAATTGTACACAAAACACAAACATTTATAAAAAGGTCATTCAAATTTTGATCATGCTGCTCTGTTTCTGGTTATGAACGTTTGCCATGCTTTGGTTCACATCTTGTCAATTGACATGTCCGCATTGCACAATTATATACTTTTGTTTCTAGTGCTAGAGAAACAAACTTGCACTGTATTATATTCGATTGTGACTATTTATTACGAAATGACATGAATAGTAAATATTCATATATATAGTCAATTTCAACTTAAAGAATGCTGATAATAGTCGATCTTGGGATAAGTAATAGTTGTACTCGTATATATTGGTTGATCTGATAATTTATTAGGTTTGAAAGGGAAGCTTATATTTTTTAAATAAAGATATAAAAATATATGTGTAGCGTAAATAAGTTGTAGTAGTAAATGCTTTTTTGGCTAGCTCCAGCAAGAGTGAAAAGGATTTTGAGTAGCACTCATTCAGTACAGTTGTAAAGAGAAGTTTTGTGGACCATATTTAGCAGATGAACCTTTTATAATCTCCCAACTATATAATTCAAGAATACTCCATTTCCAGCCTGAAAATCAACAAAGTCATTGACAAATTAAATCATACCCACAACTATATAACTTTAGTATCCACTAGCTTAGAAAACATTTCTTTGTTGTTATGCACAACAAGCTCATTTTCAAGTATTCTCAATGTAATGTTAATGTTTTCCCTTCACTAGATTTTGCCTCTTTTGGTGTGGGGTTGAGTCGAAAGAAAGACATACAGGATTTAGCATTTTCCAATCATTAAAGGGTATGAATTGATATCACATAAAAAAAAATTTAATTGTCAAAGTACCTAACTTACTAAATTTGTGTGCATATGCATTTATGTACACTTAATTAAATTCATTTAGGATAATGTGATACTAATGGTCCTGCTACTCTTATTTGTTTAGTGCAGGAAAACAAGCCAACTGATATATATCTTGAGTGTTGCATGCTGCAAGCTACAATTAACCAGATTTTTCCACGTTCTTTAATTTCTCTGAATTATTAGCTCAGTTTTTCTTTTTTTTTTTTCAATATTTTGGCTATCTCACTGATTCAAATCGATAACTTCACAATTGAAGATGGACGATGTACACTATCTGACAATTCTCTTTTTTCATCAAAAACAAAGTTTGAATTTAAAGTTTAATAAGAATTGAGCGGGATGAATTATGATCCAACTTTTTACTCATTTTAATCCAACCTTCTTTATTCCAAATAACATTTTAAGCAAATTAATAATTTGACCTTTTTCTTACTCAACTTCAACTCATTTTAATATTCTTAAATTCAATTCAATTCATCTATTTGACACCCTTATCCTATATATAACTTTAATTTACTTCACTTATTTGAATATCAAAAAGTAATTCGATCAAAAATTGAGGAAAATAGATGTGTTTCTAGTCGTGTGAAATTGATTCTAAAATATTATAAGTTATATCATAATATTATAAATGATCTTTAGCCGCAATTAATTGATATCAATAGTTTAATTAGTATTAAATATGTATTCAGAGATAATTACTAATGACAATTAGATTTTAACACTCATTGTAAGCGTCTTGAAATTTTACCGTGTCATTAAATCTGTTATAGTGCAAACTGTACCTACGAAAGCATAATTAGAGGATCACAACTTAGATGATAATTTGATAATTTAAACGATAAACAATAACAAAATCTAGAAAATATATCTATTTAAGCTCCTTGATAGTTCGTTCTCTGCGAATGAATCCAACATCACAATCTTCTATTGCTTTCTAATTACTTAGTCAATTTCAACTTATGTGGGCAAGTTCTTCCAAGAATTAAATCTCTTCTTCTCCCTTCTCCAGCTATATATCTTTTCAGATATACAAAAGAGGGAAATAAGATTAAAAAAAAAACGATTTTGGCCAATAAAGGTCAATTTGTGACTATAGATTTGGCTGATTTCAATAGTCATAAATCCCAAAATCATCCAAAACGTTTTTTATCCCTTATTTAATAGTCAATATTTCATTTTTAATAACAAAAATTATAGAAATACACAACTTATGTTTGCATAATTTCATATAATCTCGGCTCTTTTAAAAAATTACAAAAATTTCTTAAATGATACAAAATTACAACACTTATTGATACAAATTACAATTCATACTTCTCCATATCATATTTAAAATTCCGTAATGCTCCTATTTTTTTGACATGCATCACTGGTTTCGTTTTTTGTATCAAAAAGAAGAATTTTTTTAATAATTTTGAAAAAAGTTAGTATTAGCTGAAATTAATTTCAAAAAGTATGAGATTTGTGTAAATTTCCCTTTTTAATAAATAGTATTTTTACCATTAAAATGAAATCTATAAAAGGTCGATTTTTAAACTCCTTCCAAATATTCTTGGTATTCTCCAGAATTGTCCAATAAACCAGACGCAGTAGAGACCGAATCCTAATATGATAATAATTCGTTAATGAAAGAATTATCATATCATAATAAATTATAAACTATTCCACTAAAAGTTTTTGTAACAGAACGCCCCCATTTAATTTCAAAATCTATCATTACATCTTATTTTAACTCCCCATGTTAGAATTATCAATGCCAATCAATAAATCAAATTCTCTGAAAAAATTAATTTATTGAAAAAATTAATGCTTTACCATTTTATTAACTTATTTCAGATGACGGATATTAAAATTCACCTACAGAATTTTCACATGAAAACTTATAAGTAACCATAAAAGGGTATCTTCAATTTGGAACCAAGACACGATTCTATCAAGGAATTGTTATTTCACTACTGCAATTTGTCATTATCCAATCTACTAGGATTCTATCAACTCATCGAAAAAAGTGTCACCTTTTAATAAATTAAACTAATAAATCAAATCATATAGATCATTATAATTATACCAAAATTAAGAGTATAAGTACATGTAATGAACTAGAGAATTTATTTTTCAAAAAATCAGAACATAAATAAATTTCTCTACTTGGTCCGTTCAATACATTCAAAATGTACTAGTACAAGAAGTTGGAGTTTAACCACTCTTATAATTAAGATCAAATTATATCTAATTTTGTGCTACGATAAATAAAATTTTTTGTCCTACTTCATCTTTGATCGTGAACATTAATTTATAACTTATATGAACCGACAATTTTAATTTTTTGTATATGAGTTAAAACACTCCATACACAAAATCATTTATAATATAATTATTGGACACACATATATACATAATGACCTATTTAAATTAAGACTTTATTAAAACAATATAAATAATTTTTACAAGAAATTCAAAAATATTATAAAATAATTATATAATTAATCGTATATCCCGATAGAATCCAATACCAATTAACTAATATTGATAAAGATTTTAATATTCTTTATTAATATGCATATTTATTGCTTGAAATAGATGTTTCTGTTTTTGTTTTTGTATACTTTGATATGATGAGGTCAACGTATATATAATTGAGAGGAAGGAAAAAGAGAAAGAATGACGTGAAATACTACAAGGTTTGATCATTAGGCGAATTTTGATTTTAAATGCGACAACCAAGTGGAGCTATCATTAATTTGCCTCATTAAGGCCATATCTTTTCTAAGAATATATAATCATTAAGTTCGTTGTAAAATTACGTAATTAGCTTGAATATGTTGCCACTTTCGTGATATGACTCATGACTAAATGTCATTGCTTGTGAGGATAACGATGATGTACATACACATCATTATTGGAGAATCTTGAACAATTAAAGGGAGGGGGGAATAATATCATTAAAAATGTTAGTGTACACCGTAGACATTTCTTTTCCACTTTTGTTTTTTAAAGAAAAAAATAAATAAATCAAGAAGCTCAAATATAAAATCAAGAAGAACTTTTTGATTAATTTTGAGGTTGGGGTCATGTGGATATAATGAGCAGTCACACGACGTTGTATCAGTCAAAGCATCTCTCCATTTCCCACAAAAAGATAAAAGGGACGGGCCACCATCCTCAACAACGCCTAATAAATAAAAGTAAAATATTTTTTATTGAAACGAAAGTGATATCCTTTTAAGGATAGAAAAAGCAAAGCAAAGAAACACAAGAATCTAGATTATCTAGACTCATACAAATTCCAAAGCTGGAAACCATCAAAATCTAGCTAACAATATAATATGGACATTTTCTCATTGTGCATACTTTACTGATTTCTTTGATGAACTTTATAGGATTTGAGATCTAAATTTCAAAGTTTTTGATTTGAAACTAACTAACGTTTGTTTATGAAATTTGCACAAATAATAAACATCAGTTTCAAATCTTGTATTTTGTTAAAAATAGTAGGATTTTCAATTTCAAAATTTTCTAAAAGTAAAACTTAATCCATAAAGTTTATATTTTATAAATAAAAATTTATTATTTTAAATTTGAAAAAAAGACTCATAATCAATGTGAAGACATTGTTTGTAACATGTAGAATGATTATACTAAAACTTATCTAGTTATTACTATTGTTAAATGATGTATTTTTAGAAAAATTGTGTACTTAAAAATATTTAATAGCAAATATGAAGATATGTAATTTATTTATGATGTAGCACCTTATTAGAATATTTTAATACTGATTTATTTATTTGTTAAGATTATATAAGTGCTAAGATCGAGTTGTGATAATTTTCATAATTGTAGTGGTTGTGTATTTATAAAGGAAAATATCTTTTATAAAATTTAAATAAAATTTTAACTTGAAATAACCATTATTTTAAATCACCTGATGATTTGAAATCATGTCCAAATAGACCTAGGAATCACCATAATTTGTTGACATTTCAAAGTTTTCAATAATTGGCCCTTCTCTTGTCGTTTCTTCATCTTAATTGGAAATACATTTTTTTTTAATTTGATTTTTTCCTTTAATAACTTGACTCTTATTTGTTTTGTAAACTAGAAAATATTCTGAATCTTGGGCTTATCCAGACAGAAAAAGAAGAAAGAAAAAAAAATAATAACATGTAATTAGGTGACAACTAATTAAAGTAAAGATTTTAGTTTTTTTTTTTTTAATTTTATGAGATAACAATAAAAGAACGTCGATGCATGACAGAGTAAAGGAATACTTATGCATGGGACTTAAACAAGGTGCAGGAGTTTCTGATTGGAGGGTTCATCTATCATGATCTTATCATTGCTTTCCAAATACATAATCTAATAATCAATCTTTCCCTTCTGTTGATATAAGTGAAAAAAGGGTGAGAATTGTGTGACTAAACCATATGTAGAATGGAGTTTATGCATGTGCATGGGACGATGGAACAATGTTTAAGCACACCCCAATCGAGGAAAGAAAAAGAAAAGAAGAGAAAGGAAATCGTCTAAAAAAGCGTAAAATTTTTGGCATAAAATGAAAAGAGAATCTGATACCAAAACTCTACGCAGCAGCAGCTGCTTACATGCACTCAAATATTTATTTTTTTTTAAATTAAGGGGAATTATGTTACCTGTTGTATTTGGAATAGATAACCAAAAATATTATTAAGATGAAAATAAAGAACATTTTAAAAAATAAATTCCCCCATTATGTTCACGGTTTGGATTATTTTCTGGAAGGATAAAATGGACAAATTATTGACTAAAGAAATAACAGTATCTCACACTTCAATAACTATAACAAACTCAAAAGTTAGAAACAAAAACACACAAAGATTCTACTTTATTTGTTAAAAAATGAATGCTGTAGGAGAAAGTTCGATGCAGAAAATTGAGAGGAAGTCTCTCTATTTGTAGCTAACAATAGACCTGAATTCATCTGTTCAAAATAGACTCATCTATTTAGAACAAACATCATGCCTTTTCGAGAAAGAAATGTCTATTCAAAAGGAACACATCCTTTTGGTAAATTTAAGTTTAATTCCACTCTTGAATTGGTTAATTCATAATGAATAATTTTGAAAATTAATATAATTAAGAAAAAGAAAATTAATTAATCACATTATTTGTTGAAGTCGAGGCCGTGTGAGTGAAAATAATGGTGGTGCGAGGAAGCACTCTCTACTTAACAATTTAATAGCTAAAGAAAGTGTATCCTAATATAATGACAAAACTTTCCTTCTCTTCTACTTATGAGGGAGAAAATAATTTTTGTTTTTTATGTCACTTAGTTCTTCAACATTTTTTTATCCTCATTTTTTAATCCATACCTTACTTAAATACAATAAATTGAACATCAATCAATAAATTAGTGAAAATAGAGATAACCAACTAATTGGACTTTACCAATACTTTCTCCGTTTCATTTTCTGTGGCACTATTTGACTTGATATGCTATTTAAGAAAAAAAAAAGACTTTTAAAACTCTTATCTAAAATTACTCGTAGTTATTTCTATTGCTGTGAATCATTTCATTAAGGGTAATCGAAGAATTTAAATATTAAATTATTTTTAATTAGAGTAAGATCGCATTATTTTTAGGACGAATTAAAAAAGGAATAATGTTACACACAATAGAACAAAAAGAATACTAATTTGAAAAACTTTAATTTCTTAATTTATTCCCCCCTCCCCCCACCAAAAAAAAAATGTAAAAACTGATTCCTTACGAAAATTCGAAAAAGAGAGATGTTGCTCGAATAGCTGCAATCTGCATGTAGGACGGGCAGATATCCCGCCAAAAATTCGGGAAGATCATCTGTAAATCCATCTTACACTCTTCATGTTGACTTCGTCAATACTTGAGAACCTATTTTCTTCGTTTAAAAAGTTTTACATCTTAGTAATTTTTTATCGGCAACTTTTAAATCTTTATAATTTTTTTTAATTTGACAGCTTACAAGATTTAAAAGTTTAGATGGTTAATATTTTTATTTTATGAACTCACATATTAATATATTTATAGATAGATATGCTATCATTTAAAAAGTCTATTTTTTTTATAATAAAGTATTATATATTTGGGCCTAAAATATAAATATATGTTAGTATGGGTTAATTTTGAAATAAGTTGAAATCTATGAGCCTCTCTTATAATTATAATGAAAACACATAGAAAATATATTCTCTCTGTTGCATTTTATGTGGCGGCACCCTTTTATTTTTGTTTCGTTCCTAAAAGAATGTTATCTTACTCTAATTGGAAATAATTTACGTTTAAAAATTTTTTTACCCTTAATGAAATAATTTTCAGCTACATAAATATCTAAAAATGATTTTAGACCTCAAGTTTTAAAAATCTTCCTTTTTTCTTAAATATCACGTCAAGTCAAAAGATGTCACATAAAATGAGATGAAGGAAATATTTCGATACTATATGAATACGTAACTTTTGGACGTGAAAAGATATTTCAGAATCTTTAAATTGATATGGTCCCTAAATTAAAAGACGTAGCTTTTCTCTTTTTCCTAAATTTCAGAAAAGAATTATTGAAAGAAAACTTTAAGGTTTAAAATAACAAGTTTTTCAAACAAATTATTACAATAAAACAAAGTTAGCATTTCCTATTCATTCTTATGTATTAAAGTTTTGTGTAATAATTTACTTGTGTTCTTAAATAAATTCTATGAAGGTTTTTCAAGAAGTGATATTAGCGCATATTCTTGTTAAATTATTTGGCAAGATATATATATTTTACTGAGTTGGGTGATTGATAATGCAATATATGCACCCTCTATTTTCTGTTTGTCGTGAATCAACGTTCAATTTGATTTTTCTTTTTCTTGAACAAGCTTTTCATTGCTTTTTGGCTTTGGATAATTTTTTTCCTTTTTATCTTGCTTCCTCTTCTCGTAGGAACAAGATTCTTTTGTATGAATTGGGTTCTGTTACAAATGTGCAAGTTTGGATCAACCTATAATTTCACTTTTATATGATTTTACCTTTATCCATAATCTAATAATAATAATAATAATAATAATAATAATAATAATAATAAAAATAGATTGATGGATTTATTTTTTCACAAAAGGAATTTTTTTTTTTCAAATCTTGACTCTGTTTACTAACAGAAAAGGGAATCACAAAAATCTGTCTGCCTTTGTTTGGGTCATATGAACTTACATAAATTAACATAGTTAAGTTAATTTTGTGTTTTGTTGGTGACTTGAAATTTCATATATGGCTGGGACTAAGAATGAGCATTTGTGGCATCCTTTATGTTTCTCATTCATAAGTAAATAAACAGAAAATAATATATATTATCAAAGTAATTTCTAGTGTATAAATTAGTTTACTTTGAATATGTAAATATGTTTTATCTATTCAAAATAATTATTCCAAAAGAATATTATTTTGGTCAGCTTGTGGATAGTCATTCATATATAATACATTTGAATGCATGCTAGTAATATGTTGGTTCAAAGAAAGACATACCGTTAGGTCATTTTAGTAATCAATATTTATAAATTATGTATAAAAGTACCACTTATAAGTTATTATTTCAGTCCAAAAACTAAATGATAATGATGTGATAGGTATCTTGAGATGAATCCACTTTTATGTAGTTGTACGTGTATTTGATAAATGTATTTTTAAATTATTTATATTTGTTAATTTAGTTTTATTAACTTTATTTCTCTTCACATATAAATGATTTATTTGATAAATAAATCGTGAGCATTACTTGTTTTATCTTATAGTGCCTTCAATATCTACCAATATGAACAACGATCCTGTGCTTAATGACACAAACTTTAAGAAATGAAAAAAGCACATTATAACTATGCTTGATTTCATGAATCTTGATTATGCATTAAGATTTGATCATCCTACGAATTTGAATGATGCTGACACTAAAGAACAAAAATTGTCTATGAATAATAGTGAGAACATAGGCTTGATGATGAAGCAATACTCTATTCTAGAATCCTTAAGAGGTGATGTAACACCTCAAAAGTATCCTAACTGAGAAAGTTCAAAAGTTTCAGAAAAGCTTAAGAAAAACTGTCACTGTTAGTGACCACAAAGAGACTTCTACGGTCCGTAGAAGATTCTTGTGATTCCTTTCAGTACTTAAATTTTTTTTAGATTCCTTGGACTTATTCAATGGATGAACTCTAATGCTCATAGATACTTCTCTGGATCGTAGATGGGGTCCATAGTACTTACAAAAAATTATAATTGTCAGTGACCACGAAGCGATTTCTACAGTTTATACACAGATCCTGTGGTTCTTCCAATACTTGAAAAACTTTAGACTCATTCAATGAATGGACTTTACGACTCGTATATACTTCTTTGGACCATAGATAGGGGCCATAGATGAAATTCATAAAGTAGGAAAAAACTGCTTGATTTTCATAAAAATCAGGTCCTCAAGCCATAGACCAGGTCTCGTTCGTTACCCTTACGTTTGAGTCAGTGGGTTCTACAGACAGGGGCTACAATTCATAGTCTGGACCAAGACTTGTGGTTGATTTTTCGTAGATATTGACCCAAAAATCATAGTCTCTAAATCTTAATCATAATTTGAAAGGACTAGCCCATGAAAAGATCCATGACCTATAAAAGTTGATCTACCCGCCTAAGAATATGATCCGTTAATGGATCTGTGACACATAGATGCTTAGTTGTAGATCCAAGCCTGAAATTCTAGGTTCCACAAAAGTGATAGTTTATTAGCCATATATTGAACAACTACTCGTAGAGGTCTCATGGTTCTGTCCGTTAGTTTTAATAAGTGTTAATTTTGTCTTTTTTGGTACTTTAATAATAAAATCCTATACATTTTGGGATTAAAATAAATCCTTATCAGTACCTAATGGTATTACTCTCATAATTACTTAGAATACATTGAGAGCTGCTTCAAAAGGAGAAAAGGCTAAGGTTCAAGCTATTCTACCAAAGTATTCTAATTTCGATTAAAGTTTCAATCTTTCTAGATATGTAAGGCTATTATAGATTGGATTGAGTTCGTCCATGCACACAACGTCCAAATTTTATTTTAAATTGAGTATTGAATTGAATCAAAAATCTAATTTTGAATTCCAATTAAGCTACTTCTTTTTCTTTTTAATTCTATATAATTATGTGTTAAAATTATTATTATTATTATTATTATTATTATTATTATTATTATTTTATTGATGACACTGTCATTATTAGATATTTTTTCATGAATCCTAAATGAATTGATGATCATGACATTTTCATATATTATTTGATATTGAGTTGACAATTTTCATGCATAATCAAAGCTTATTGTTAAACTAAAATGATGCATGTTGAAAGAGTTTTTAATGAAGATTGAGCATTGAATTTTAAATAATATTTTAGCAAGATTTTTTTGATGATGTAGACAATTACTAAAGCATACTTTTTATGAAAGATGATGATGTTTTGAGATGATATTGACGTTTTAACTAAAGTCTAATGACATTAATTGGATGATTTGAGTATGTTACTTAATTGAGCATATGAACACACACACACACACACTCTAGAGACCTTTGTCATGATAAGTATTAAATGACTGTGACAGTGGCAATGAGCTCGTTGTACCATCAATTGCTCATAGGTGATGGGTGCCGGTTAGAGAAACTCACTAAGAGTCATTATATTATTTTATTGAGTTGTATATTCCTGATTATAATTGAGGAAAGCATTTTTATACTTTTTTATATTTACATAGCATGTTGATGTTGAGTTGGGTTTATTTCTCCTTGAGTACCTTGATATATATTGTTCTACACAACCATCTTACAAACTGTATAATTCACATATTGATGCTATTCGATGCTGCATTTTTCATGATGTAGATACTGGTATTAGGGATTCTCAGCGATGATCCATTAGAGATTCTGAGTGTTTCCAAACTCTTAGTGGGTCCTCATAACATTTAGAGGATTATCTTTTTTTTAAAAAAAAAAATTCCTTTTCATAGTTTTGAGGTAGCCTTGGACTTGCCTTAGCACCTTCTTGATAGTTCATGGAGACTTCATAGATTGAGTCAAAAGATGTAAACTTTGAGTCTATTTTGAAAATCAATTCTTATTGATGTAGATCTATGGATTTAGTTATGTTTGTGCTACTGATTTACTGATTGTGATATCTAAAGACCCATATGAGTATTTCTTTGATTCTGTTAAGTCTTCTGATAACTAATTGATTGATGAGATCAAGTGGTTCATTTATAGACCAACAATGATTGATGAGAACCCACAAAATTTTATTGATGAGATGTGAAAGATTCTAAAGGCAATGCATGTGACTCAGACTAAGAGCATGAAGCTTGCTTTATACCAATTCAAAGATGTAGATCATGTTTGGTACAACTAATGGGAAAAAAGCATGGCAAGGATGCTGAACTTGCAGTCTATGATGAGTTTGAGAGTGCACCCCGACCACTTCTTTCTTTGGGAGTTATGGGAAGCCAAAGCAGAGGAGTTTGTGAATCTGAACTAAGAGAGGATGAAAGTCGAAAGAGTACTGCCTTAAGTTCACCCAATCGTGTAGATATGCTCCAGAGATGATTTCAAACATGAGGGCCAACATGAGAAAGTTTATTTTTATGTTGGTTAAGCATGTGAAGAAGGAATGTAAGGCAAGCCTAATGATTTCTGACATGTATATCTCTAGATTTATAGTATATGCTCAACAAGTTGAAGATAGTAAGAGGTAACACAAAGAAGAACACATCAATAAGAGGGCTAAATCGATCGGAAAGAAGCTAATCAATAAAAGCAAGGTGAAGGTGACGGGTCCTTCTTTCAAAAGAAGTCTTCTAATTATGCACCATCATATACAAGTGTGCCTTCTAAAAATGATTAGCAAAATTACTAAGCTTAATGTTTGCATACATAAGAGAGTGTGACCCAAGGGTAGAAAGGAAACCCCTAATGTGGGAAGTGTTGTAAAATCTATTTGGATGAATGACACAATGACATCAATGCTTGCTACAATTGTGCTCAAGAAGGCTACTTCCTGAAGGGTTGTCCTATGTGGAGACAAAATGATGAGGGTAATAAGGCCCTGCCTTCTTTGTAGCACCGGAAGATAGAGGCAATAATAGAGGTGATACTACTAGAACAGGTGGAGGTATAAACCATCTATATGTTATAGGTAGTCGACAGGACCAAGAGGTGATACTACTATAGGTGATTGGTATTCCCTTATTCTTTTCTTTTGATGTTTATGCCTTACTTGATTCAGGTTCAATGTTGTATTTTGTAACTCCTTATCTAGATACTATGTTTGAGATCCTCTTTGAGAGTCTTTTTGAATCTTTTAATGTTTTTACTCGAATTGGCAAGTCTATTCTTGCTGAAAGAGTCTATAAATACTGTACAAGTTTTATCTATCATAGGGTTACCATAGTCAACCTACTTGAAATAGACATGGTTGATTTCAATGTCATTCTAGGAATGAGCTGCTTTATGTTTGTTATGCCATAGTTGATTATAGGACTCGAGTTATCAAGTGAAGGGACCCCAAACAAGACTCTTAGCATATCATTACAAATCCTTGGTCGTAGAAGCAAGTAAACGTCAATAAGAGAGCATGAAATAAGGATAAGGGGGCTAAAAGAGTCTTTCATAGCTTAAAAACATACAACAGTTAAGAGAGTCAAAGCTTAAAGCATCATTACATAACTTGTCCAACAACACCTCTAGACTTAAAATTTAGTAGGGGCCAAGACAAGTTTTCGAGCTCACCCTCATAGTCAAAAGCATACATCAAAAGAAAGAGAGTCTTTATATATCATAAGATCAAAAACATTGTTCCTGAAATTGAGAACTCACCAAACTTGTTTGAAAAGATAGTACTAGCCACGTGGAGGAGGAAGATGCTCAAGTGGAGGTCCGATTCCTACATGGTAACATCATCTCGGCATAGAGTATATCTTAGTACGTTGAAATGTACTAAGTATGTAGGATGTAATGCAACAAGAGATAAGCAACATAATCAAAATACGTAAGTATAGGCAATGGATGAGCATAGTAACAATATGATATGTACAAATGATGGTTGAAGTAAAATATGCTTATATAGAACATACTACATGTGTAGGAAGAGACCATTATCATAGGCCAAGCAAACTTAATACTTGGAATCCAAGGTAGACCACCCCTTGGAAGTGATTGAGTAATCAATCCCTCAATTAATTGATGGGCATAACTACCCCCCATCCAAAGTGATTGAGGTATCAACTCCTCAATTGGTTGACGGGCATGACCACTCTCTGTCGAAAGTGATTGAGGAATCAACCTCCCAATTGGCTTATAAGCATGACCATCCCCACCGAAAGTGATTGAGGAATCAACCTCTCAATTGGTTAATGGGCATACCACCCCCCATCAAAATAGTTAAGGCAATTTACCCCTCCTCATCTAGGTATGGTCAACTCATAACAATATAGATACTTTTTCAAACAAATAACTCATATACACTTTCCTTTCATCATCATAAAATCACTTAACTCATAAACCATGCATTAGACCTTTAATAACTGAAGAATCCATAACCGGACATTTTATTAAACACTTGGCAGGTGTGCAATAATAGTACAAAATCATGCAATTAAAGAGTGAAATTATGTGAGAAAATCAATGTAAAACCACCCACCAACACTTGGTAATATCCTCATGTAAGATACATCAAAATCTTTCATCAAATCATATAATGGATCATAGATTCATAGCTCAAAGCATGCTTAAATAGTCATATTTTATGAAACCCCAACATAGTTTATAATCAACTTTCATAGTAAGAGATACCCATAAGTAAACAACTTGAAATCGTGTAATTTATGTAAAAGAAAAGGTTAGGCATCATGGGTGAAAAGACCTAATAGTTGAAATCCACATACCTTAATTTTGGAGATTTCCTTGGTGAAGATTCGATTGAGAATTTGAAGCTTGAGTTAAATCTTTAGATCCTTTCAGACACTTGAATTTGGGTGAAATATTTGTCTAAGTGTTAGATAGAGTTTTGGAGAATGTCTTGAATGATACGGGGTTGAATTATAACTAAGTATAGGTGTATTTTTTGTGCATAGGAAGGCTTAAGCCCCAAACCCCAAAGCCTTGGACCTAGATTAGAAAATCTGCCAGTAAATACACTGCTCCACGATAACTCCGCACCGTGGAACCAACATGAACAGGTTCTGGAAATTAAATTTTGGTGAAATTCATTTTTCGCTATGGGTCCTTTAAAGTTTGGGGTATACCCATTTGACACTCAAATGTTTCCCCCTGATCAAGAATGTGAAGTCGGATTTTTTATATTATGCATGGATTGGGCATTTTCGAGACACATTTTTAGATACTTTTTGGAATCATTTCAATATCTCCTCCTTGGGAACAATCGTCCCTGAATTTCAATGAAACATATATAAGAGGAATAATCAAGATAATTTCAGCCCACACAAGAATGAAATAATACACTTAAACATCATTTCAAAAATCTCAACGTAAGTGTCAAAATCACCATGAACTTGTCCATTTAAACATGAATATATGAAAATGACATAATGGCTGAAACTTTAACACTTGAAATCACATGGCGGACTTAGATTAGTACCTTAAGCTTGAGTAGAAGGGAAGACATAGAGATATTGCTTTTGCATGTCTATCTCGGCTTTTCATGTAGCACTCTCAACTTGTTGGTTTCTCTAAAGGACCTTAACGGAAGGAACATCATTGTTCCTCAACCTCTTCACTGGTCTACCCAAAATTTCTACCAAAACCTTTTCATAAGTCAAATTGTCTTCAAACAAACCCACAATATCAAGAGGTATAATGGCACTTGGGTCACCCACACATTTCCTAACCATAGACACATGAAAGACCAGATGAACCATATTCAAATCATTGGGTAACTCCAACTTATAGGACACCTTACCAATCCTCCTCAACACTCTATAAGGACCAACAAATGTTGGACTCAATTTACCCTTCTTACCAAAACGAACCATACCTTTCATGGGTGAGACCTTCAAATAGACCCAATCATCAACCTTGAATTCAAGATCCCTTCTTCTTACATTGGTATAGGAATTTGATGACTTTGAGTTGTTTTCAACCTCTCTCTAATCAATATCATTTTCTCTAAGGCCTCTATAACAAAATTTAGACCCAACAAAGTCATCTCTCCTACTTCATACCACCAAACCGGTGATCTGCAACGTCTACCATAAAGAGCCTCATTAAAAATCAACCTCCTCCAGTCATCAATATTAGGCACACACAATCTACCTTGGTACATAAGGGCACCATATCCCCCTTGGGAGAAAACCTCCACCTTACCATCTCTCACCAAGGCTTTCAACTCTAATAAGGTGGGGTGAAGATCTTACTTTGCCTTTACCTCCTCAACCAATGAAGATTTAGAACCATCAACCACCACTACACAACCATTGTCAACGTCATCCAACCTAACCCCCAATCTAGCCAAATGGTGAACCTCTCTAGCCACCTCCTTGCCACCATCATCAACATGAGCTAGGCTAACCATAAACACCCTACTCAAAGCATCGATGATAACATTAGCCTTATCGGGATAATAATGCTTAGTCATATCATAATCTTAAGGAGCTCTAACCATCTTCTTTGTCTCAAGTTATGATCTTTTGAGTGAACACCAATTGGAGACTCTTATGATCAGTAAACACATCAATATGCACCCCATACAAATAATGACACTAAATCTTCAAAACAAATACCACGGTGCCCAATTCAAGATCATAGGTAGGATAATTCTTTTCATGCACCTTAAGTTGTCTAGAAGAATAGGCTATCACTTTACCATTTTGAATCAAAAGGCAACCCAAAACCAATTCTTGTGACATCATAATACACAACAAACCCTTCTGGTAGTGATAAGATAGGAGCGTAGATAAGCTTTTTTCAAGGTTGGGAAACTCCCTTCACACTCATCGATCCATACAAATTTAGCCTTCTTTTGAGTCAACTTAGTCATAGGAGAAACAATAGAAGAGAACCCATTCACAAACCTCCGGTAATAACCCGCTAAGCCCAAGAAACTTCTAATGTCCGATGGAGTCAAAGGTCTAGGATAATTTCTAATCACTTTAGTCCTTTTAGGATCTACCTTAATACCATCCCCTTAAACCACATGAACTAGAAAAGCAACCTCTTGCAATCAAAATTCACACTTCTCTCACTTAGCATACAACTTCTCTTCCCTCAATTTTTTAGCACCACTCTCAAATGACTCACATGCTCCTCCTCCTCACTATGGGAATAAATCAAAATATCCTCAACAAATACCACCACAAACAAATTAAGGCAAAAGTTTGAAGACCCTATTCATAAGATCCATAACGATAGCTAGTACAATAGGTCAACCAAAAGACATAACCACGAATTCATAGTGCCCATACCTAGTCAGGAAGACCATCTTAGGAATGTCACTCCTTCGCCTTCACTTGGTGATACCTAGATCGAAGATCAATCTTAGAGAAGTGACTAGCCCCTTGAAGTTGGTCAAATAGATCATCAATCCTTGGTAAAGTGTACTTATTCTTGATGGTGACTCTATTAAGTTGCCAGTAATCAATGCATATTCTAAGAGAACCATCCTTCTTCTTCACAAACAATATTGGTGCACCCCAAGGTGATTGGCTAGACCTAATAAAATCCTTCTACAACAAGTCCCATAATTGCTCTTTCAACTTCCTTTAACTCCACTGGGGCCATTCAGTAAACGGTAATAGAGATGAGTTGAGTATCAGGAAGGAGGTCTATACTAAAATCTATTTTTCTTTTGGGAGGAACACTGGGAAGCTCATTAGGGAAGACATCTAGGAACTCATTAACCACTAGAATCGACTCTATAGGAGGGACCTTTGACTCAACATCCCTAACCCTCACAAGATGATATAGACACCCCTTAGAAATCAACTTATAGTCTTTAATGCAAGAAATGAATCTACCCTTAAACACCATATCATGACTTTTCCACTTAAGAATGTGTTCATTTGGGAATTGTAATTTGACCCTATAGGTTCTACAATCAATAAAAGCATAGTATACATGCAACCAATCCACCCCAAGAATGACATCAAAATCCACTATATCGAACTCCACAAAATCACAAGGCAATATTTTATGCAAAATGCAATTGAGATAATTTTTATAGACTCTTCTAGCAATAATAGATGCACCAACGAGAGTAGACACTTTATATGGCTAACACAACAATTCAGGTTCAACATGAAACTTTTTGGCAATAAAGGGAGTAACAAATGAAAGAGTAACACTCAGATCTATCAATGCATACACATCAAAATCATAGACTTTTAATATACCCGGTGATGACATTGGGCACCTCATCAACTATTTGTCTCCCTTGAAGTGCATAGAACCAATTATGCCTTTGGGCACCACCTTATTAGCCACCTCTTTCCCTAGGAACTGCATTTGCACCTTGTAGACAAACATCTTTACCCTTGTTTTGATTATGAGGGCAACCTACCATTTTATGCCCCACTTCTCCACAACCATAACAAGCATTAATATCCCTCAAGATTGGGCGACCATAGCCTTTCCCACACTTTTTGCATCTAGGCCAAATCACCCCCTCATCACCTCCATGAGCCTCTTGATCAACATGGCCACCTTATTCCTGAAGTCAACCATCTTTACACTTTTTTTGAGCATATAGACAATCAACTATCTTGTGGTCCATCTTACCACACTCATAGCATGCACCCATGTTCTTCAAACATGTGCCATCATGTTTCCTCCCATATCTTGGGCATCTAGGACGAGTCACTCCACCATTGTCCTTGAGCTTGGCATATAGAAGCCTACTTTCAATGTGGGATCTCTTGGCCTTTCCCTCTCAACTATTAACATTTAGAGTCTCAAGGATAGCCATTGATCAGTTGAGTTGGGCAGCCATGACCTTAGCCAATACCCATAGAGCATTGCAAACCTTCGCACTCAATATGTCGCTGTCCTGAATAGCTTGAGACATATTCTTAAATATAATGGTTAGAAATTAGTAATAAGCCCTAGAGGACCTAGATCTACTGCATGATGTAGATTATGAAGAAGTAAAATATTTCCTAAAATGCCTTATAGCCTCTTACTCATAGTCGTGGCATGATTCACAACCATGAATAAGATGCTAATCGCTGTGATGTGTTGGATGCCGAGGACCATTAACAACCTCTTGATCTAATACCATCTTTCTTATGACCTAGACCTAGGTCCTAGATGTGACACGACGAATAGGGAACCCAAAGGGGCCCCAAACAAGCCTCTTAGCATATCATTGCACATCCTTGGTCGTAGAAGCAAGTAAACATCAACAAGAGAGCATGAAATAAGGATAAGAGGGCTAAAGGAGTCTTTCATAACTTAGAAGTATACAAGTGTAGGAAGAGACCATTATCATAGGGCAAGCAAACTTAAAACTTGGAATCCAAGGTAGACCACCCCTTGAAAGTGATTGAAGAATCAACCCCTCAATTAGTTGATGGGCATGACTACCCCCCATCCAAAGTGATTGAGGTATCAACCCCTCAATTGGTTGACAGGCATGACCACTCTCCGTCGAAAGTGATTGAGGAATCAACCCCCAATTGGTTTATAAGCATGACCATCCCCATCGAAAGTGATTGAGGAATCAACCTCTCAATTGGTTAATGGGCATACCACCCCCCATCAAAATGGTTAAGGCAATTTACCCCTCCTCATCTAGGTATGGTCAACTCATAACACAATAGATACTTTTTCAAACAAACAACTCATATACACTTTCCTTACATCATCATAAAGTCACTTAACTCATAAACCATGCATTAGATCTTTAATAACATAAAAATCCTGTTAGAACCCGTAACTTAACTTAAACCCCGAAAGTTCTTAATTGGTTCGATGTAATAAAATTTGGGACCAAATGCAAAATTTCTTTTAAGTTTGGTCCTCAAGTATAATTTGTGGTGGGGTCAAGTGTATATGTACTCTCTTAATTGGTGCAAGTGGTATACTTGTTGTCTATATATACAAGCATCTATCTTGTACAAGATTAACAAGTTCCATACTTAGAAAAATTTGAGCAAATAAAATATTGAAGCCTCGGGTTGCTATAGTAGGTTTCAAAAATATTTGATTTTTTCATATTTTCGATTATTTGACACTTTAAGCTCGGTATATTAAAGCCCCTAAGTAGCGTGGTGGCGTTGGTTGGTCAAGAAAACGCGTAGATTAGCGTCTACGAAGGATTTGGGTGTAGTGAAGGACTAAAAGGTATGTCAATTTTTATCTTTGTTTATATTAATTAAAGGTTGTGAAGGTATTAGGAATGTGTTAAAATGAAGGTAAAATGCAAAAATAGGATTGATTGTTAATGGAATTACGGATTTTAAATTTGTGGTCGAATTGGGAACAAATTTGCATATGGCTATATATTAAATTGTTGTCATGTATTTGTGTTTATTTGTCATGGAAATAGTCCTTATGAGGTGAAGGAAGTATTAGAAACTATTCAAAAGATTACATAAACGTTAGCTTGAATTGGAGTTCCGTCGAAGGTATAATGTTATGTTTTAGGGTCGGGGGTTTGCGTTAGGCGTTGGGGTAATGTATTGTGGTTTTTGGAGTATATCAGAAGGGTTGAATATGGTAGATATAAGTTTGAATCACTGCTGCCCTGTTTTGCTATTTACGTCGCAACAATATTTTGTGGTGTTTTGATGTTGTGGTGGTATTGGAAAAGGTTTATTGATGTTATGGGTTGTTGTTGTTGTTGTTGTTAATTATTTAAGCCGAGTTGAATTCTCAGGGCGGTGTATTTTAAGGGGAAATGCTGCCAAAGTTTTTATAAATTTAGAACGAAAAAGTTAGAAATTAAGGCACGATATGGATATTAATCGTTGGCGTTATTGTAATTATGTAGACATTGAACATCTGGAAGCCTAAGTTGGATTGACCTTACGTTAGAGATAATTGGCAAGCGAAATTGATGTATGTAAAGATTTCCTACCCTTTGGCATGAATTAGTAAGCTCATTCAATGTTGTACATTTGCAAAGTCTCTTTCCTTTACAATTTGGGTCTGAAAATAATCTATGTTCATTTTTGACCAATCTTACGATAAATTTACTTCATCTTAAATTTT
>JAOTQJ010194235.1:5581-21014 GCA_025642045.1 Solanum sejunctum
ACTTTCAAATCTGATACATATGTGGATACCCAGTCACATGGGTCCTTGTTACTGGATAAAGTTCATGAGTTGCTTCATTTCATACTCATTTCATTATTTGTGTAAAGTACTCTTTTCATTCTCATATTGTCTTGGATGATTACTTACATGTCATATGCTACATCTACAATCCTATAACTCCAATATTATGACCACCAAAAGAATTATCTCAAAGGTAATTGAAAGGTAAAGTATATTGCTTATTGATGGGTGATAGCCCGAGGGGTGGAGGCACCACCTAGCCAGGGTCGATGCTATTACAGGCAGCAGCCCGAGGGGCCAAAGGAAAAGCCTAGCGAAGATCAATCCTGATATAAATTTACTACTTATCAGCTGATCATTTGTATTATATGTTGTACACAGATTATACAGTAAATGTAAAATAATAAAAAGAATATAAAGTACATGGTCCCACAGTAAACTAAAGGTTGTCTCTTATTCTATACTAGTGCATAGTTTCACTTGAATTGTTACTTCATATACAGTATTTCCTGCCTTACATACTCAGTAGATTATCTCATACTAACATCCCTTATTGGGGATGTACATTTCATGCTGCAGGTATAGGTGATAGTAGATTTCTTCAGTAGGAGTACAAGATATCCAACTGCAGTTACCAAGCTCCAGGTTGCTTCGGGGCTTTGTTTGTATCTAAAGCTTATATTTTTGTATTGTACAGTTAGTCCGGGAGGCCTTCCCTAACCCTTATCAGATGCTTTCCCATATCTATAGGGTTTGTAGATTATGTAAATTGTGGTCATATATCATACTTTAACCACCGTGGCCCTAACGGCCTAGTCATATACATTTTCTTTTGGCTTGTTATCACTGTTTATTTTCTTAAGGGCATGTCAAATGTAGAAACACCTTATAATATTATAAAAAGCGCATAAATACAGGTTAGTTCTCTCAGACCTTACCGACAATGGGTGCCAGTCCACCCTAATGGGACTTTGGTCGTGATAAAAATACTGAATATGAAAGAATCTCAGTTTTGGTACTACCAAAATTCTGAATCAATAAAGAAGCAAAATAAGATTCAAGTATTGAAACTGTAGCGTACTAAGAAATTACCACTTTTTGAAATACTTGGCTTTATTGTTTTTGGAAGTTCCAGCAAGAGAGAGGGAGAATTCACCACCCCTCCCCCTCCCCCACCCCCGTCTTCATTGGAAGTTCTTCTTTTAGCCTCAAATAGGTAGGAGTTTTAAGAGTGACAATAATAATGTTTTGGTGGGTGTAACAATTTTAGTTGGGCTAAATCCATCAAAAGCAAAACATAAGGCTATGAACATCTAAAACTTTTGGTTTTGTTACTAACAAAATTCTAAAACAGCACTGAAACTACAAAGAACCAAAATAAAATGCACGTCTAAAACTCTAACAAACTAAGAAATTACCTCTTTTTGAAATTTTTTTAGGCAATTAAACTAACATTTTAATAGCAATGTAGCAATTCAGTACATAAAAAAAGACTTGTCATGGTATGACATTCACACAGTAGCAACCAAACAACAAGACATCAAAACCTAGGTGCTATTGGTAATCGGTGACTCTTTATGGGTAGAAATTAAGGCTATTTAGTCTTTTTGCAAGTTTTTGCTTCATTGATCCTTTGTAGAATATGTCGTGCAAAATTTTCCTAACTACTATCTTAGGTTTATAAAGTTTGGCTTGGAATATCTTTTAATTTCTCTCTATCCACACTTGATACACTACTGCAACAAGGGCCATCATGAATATGGTTGTTGTTGGACTATTAAAATTTGCATTAGGGCATGTCCAACTTAGTTCATCAGTCTAAGTCATGGGCACTCTATTCTTTTTGAGAAAGATAGATCCATTGTTTTTTGAAGTTCTTGTCTGCATTGGAAGTTCTTATTTTTGTTCTAAAACAAGATTGCTTTGAAGTTCTTATTTTTGTTCTAAAACTAGTAGCAGTGTTGGAGGTAACAAATAATAATGTTTTGAGGGGAGCAACAATTTTAGTTGTGCCAAATCCACCAAAATCAAATCATGAAAAAATGAACATCTAATAATTTTAGTTTTGTTACTTAAAAAATTCTAAAATCGCAAATAAGCAAAATAAAATGCAAGTCTTGAAATTGTAACAAAGTAAGAAATTACCTCTTTTTGATACATTTAGATCCATTTTTTTAAAGTACTAGCCAGAGGGAGTGGGAGCTCAACCCCTTCCTTACCCCACGTCCTCATTGGAAGTTGATCTTCTTTTTACTCTGAAACAAGGACTCTTGAGGGTGACAATAATAATGTTTTGATGGGGGTAACAATTTTAGATGTCTCAAGTTGAATTTTGTCTTACTACATTTGTCTCCAAGTGGTTGTCAAGTTTAAGTTGATGTTTTGGTTGGGGGGGGGGAAGATAATTACTATAGTTTATACTAGAAAAGTGATCAAACAGGTATTTTATCTCTCTTTTTGTTGGGTTTTGATTTTTAAAAAATTGATTTCATGAGGTTAGTTTATTTTGAACTCCTTTGAAGTAAACTATTTTAGATTAATTTGAGGTCTTTTTTCTAGTAGTGAAAAATAAATTCACTATAATCTTACACCTCAATCTAGGAGGTAGGATGTACACAAATCTTACTCCTACCTTTTTGGGATAAATAGATTAATTTATTCAGACCTCTTTAGAAGTAAGATTTTTTTAAGTAGAGAACATACTTGTCACAACCCAACCTTTTAGGTAATGATGGTGCCAGTTAGATCCCACCTACAGGCAAGCCAACTCAAAACCCTTGGTACCTATCCTAATAAGTAAGCATAACAATAGCTATAGATATACAAAATAAGCCAATAATGACCTATCCCAGAACCTGGAAGTAACCTGTACAGAGCTACTATACATTCAAATAAGATAGACATATCTATAAACATAACCAAAATAGAAATATATAGAAACAAATCCCAACTACGTATACAAGGCCAGTGTCTGAATACAAAAGATGGTCATCAAAACAGAAGGAGACTACAAAATATCAAAAGTTGATGATGCTCACCAATGTCTCCTAAATCTTGTGCAATATCTAACTCAGTGATTGTGGCTAGTACCTTGACTTGCACCATGTGAAGATGTAGGAAAATAGGGGCGAGTACCGATAACAGGCACCTAGTAGACATCATCGGCTAACTGAGTGAAATAATATAATTATAAAAGGCTCAATAGAGAACCTTACAAAATGTAGCAAATCGAAACTCTGATCAAGAAGTAAGCATCTTAGAGAATCACCAAACCCTAACTTAACAAACCCAAGTAGTGTGTAATGATACTAATTGACAAATCATGAGAAGGCCTAAACCACAACTGTCACCAGACTGAGACATACTGCTATATGTGGGTGTAAGGCCCTAATATCTATGCCTGTATGTTGGCTAGGCCCCCATAAACCTAGGAAGTACACCCATGCACAACCTAACTGATAGAATCACTACAAAACCCAACTCTCAATATCACATGATCTAGGGGTCAGTTATACATGGATGTAAGACCCTAGTGTCTATACATGGATGCCCTATGAGCCCCCATAACCCCAAAGGGTACACCCACACGCAATCAAGAATTATCTAGGTGTTGGGATCCACAGTTAATCAATCGGGTCCTCGACCCTCCAGTAACCAGTATCACCAGGGCCTTGAACCCCTATAATATCAAGCGAGGCCTCAAAACCCCTTCTAGACATGGCCTTTGGTTGGGGCAGTTAGCCAGCGCCATATGGTTTAACAATATACATAACAATGGGATATATACCTCATGAGAGAAAGAATTCCCCTAACATAATCAATAGGACCTTGAACCAAAGAATAATCAACTAGGCCTCAAACCCAAGAACAATCATTTGGGCCTCGAACCTAAGAATAATAAACTGTTGCTTAGACCTCAGAATAGACATTTACCACCTAGCATCCTAGTCATGGTCACCATACTCGGACCATGACCTAATTCTCAGACACACGGACGTGACCACCAAAGCTCGAATAACAATGGGGAGCATCATCTAGGCTTGAGGTACCGAAATATTCCCTCACTCAACCAATCTATCCAGATTCAAAACTCCAAAGTCATATCATGCCCAAAGTGAACGTAGGTGATCATATCCATAATATATATATACCATATAATCCATCCCGCACATCCGTATATCTCAATTCCCCAAATAACACTAGCTAACCTCAGCCTCAGATAAGGATAACAAATGCACAAAGTCTAATAGTTATATACAATAGTATGTATCTCACAAGCTAATGTAGGATCATGCTCACCCAAAGCCGAATACACCACGTTCTCGTCAATTACAAGTACTTTGAGTAAGTTATGACAATTATCAAAGTATCTTCGTGGCTCTATGCAGAGTGTATCTAGGGAAATGTGGGCTTAAATCTAGTCTAGGGCCCTAGGAGAATAAAGAGTCAGAGAATAAACAATAGGGCCCCAGACCTAAAAATAATCAACAGGGCCCTAGATCCTGGAATAATCGATAGGTATATCATAAGTATCTAGAACAACAAAGTACAGTAGAGTCACATATATACCAAATCAGTGCAGAGCATGGTGGTATCATAGGTACTAGAACAAATCAGCGATTGGAACCATATCTAACCAGAGTTAGTGCATAGTACCACGTGTAATCAATAAATAACCTCATATCCAGCATTTATAGTAACATTAGGCTATATGTTCCTATTGTTAGACATTATGCCAGAATACATACCTATCATATGGCATTAGCCCATATCCAACCTTTACTAGGCCGTATCATAGTTCTATAGTGCCAGAACTCAACTACCATAGTTGTCACAACTAGAATAGTTCCGAACAACCACAAGTATCCCAAATTAACTGTAGTTACCCCATATACTAAGTACAACAACTATCCAGGAAGATAGGTGTTAAAAAATCATGACGATAGTGTAAAAATGCACAGCAGGAAATATAACTAACAATTAGCCTCATGATAAGTATACATATCTTATCTGAAATAACGTATATGTACAATGGCTTCTATATTAGATTTCTCAAAATTATGAGCAAATCAACCGGATTTAAATATACACCAGCGTAGGTCTCAAAAGGTAGTATAGTTTATACCTAAATTTTACTTAGTTCTGATAAGAAATGATCAAGATATCACAACTCAAATTTTTTGAAACAAATCGCAACATAACAGCAGCTAAAATCCAATTTCCACACAAAATAGAGCAATATCAATTAATTCTGACATTATCACAGCGTGCGGCTCGCAAAACCACACAAAATAGGTCCAAATTTCACTGTATTCTGACTCAAAACCGATATGAAATAACATATCAAAGTTTCTAAAACATCTTTAAAATATAGGTGCAAAAACAATAAGTTTTACCTCAAATGGCATGCCAAAAATTAGTTTCCAAAACTTCCACAATGTTCTTCTAGAAAAATTCACAAGTTAGGCTTTTAAATAGCCGAAAATGGGTAAAAAATAGGAGAGAAATCACTTATTAATGTAGTATGTACGTCACTTTCTCTTTCTAGAAATATTTTCCAGATATATATCATGCTTTCCCTTTTTTTAAATATTTTTTTAATTGCCTGTCACGTGGCAGCTCGTGGCTGGGCCATGTCACCATCCGCTTTTAATTTTCAGCAACTACCCAAAATTAATTTAGATGTTCTAGCCTCCTTTGAAGTGAGATAAATACAATCCATATATAAAATCTAATTGAAAATGGCATTTCGGACTCAACGGTATACTCAAAATTCCCATCAGAGGTCATTTTACTCTAATGTGGGTGCCGATTCCCAGTATTAAAATTTACCAAGGTGACCAAAACACACCTGGAAGCCCGAAAATTTGAATGAAAGGTCCTCCTAGACCAAATTCGACGTTATAAACCCATTGATGCATTCAAAATTTCCATTTGGGAAATGGTTATCAAGGACATAGACTAAAGTCAATTATTAACCTATTGCAGTACCTAAATTTGCAAAACTTGATATAACTGGACAAAACATGCCTCTAGAGTAATTTTGCCATTCCAAAGCTGATGGAACCAGCAAAAAATTCCACTCTGAGACTGTTTACCAGTACTTTACCTGAAAATACATTTTACGGTAACAAGCTCTCATTTAACACGAAAAGATGTATAAATGTCAAACAAATCACCCTACGATCGAACAACTAGTACCAATAAGTCATAAATAATCTACAGTCAATGTGCAAAGACTCAAACTGATGAAACATTCATAGGATCACAGAATTAACCTGGAGGGTCACTACAATATTTAGTATAATCTCACAAGTGAGTTTGAGGAGGGTAGGATGTATATAGTTTTACCTATATCTTTGTGTGATAAACATATTATTTCTAATAGATCACGATATAAAAAAAAGTTTGGAATATGGTTGTAAGAAAACATTATGACAACAAATTAATAATAGAAAACCAAATTTTGATATATCATAGGTATTCTCTAAGTGATTAGATAGTATAGCTTTTATGGAAAGACGAAAGGAAAAATTGCAGGATGATATATATTTTTATCAGAAAATCAAGTAGTTGTATATTTAATTTTTTTGGGGGTTATGTCACGACCCAAGCCTAGGGCCTAGACGTGACATGGCGAATCGAAAACTCGAAGGGATCCTAAACAAGCCTGTTAGCATATCAATCACACATCCTTGGTTGCGTAAGAAAAATAAACAACAACAGGAGATATAATAAAAGAGAAGCAGAGCTGAGCAAAGTCTTTAGTAATCACAAAAGCATAAAGATCAAGCTCATAGCATAAATACATCCTAATATCCAACAACATATCTAACTTAGAATGGAGCGGGGGCGTAGACACATCCCGTACTCACCCTCATAATAACAACTACTCAACATAAGAGGAAGCCTTTACAAAATAGGAAGTAAATAGATATTGTCCTCAGAATTAAGGACTCACCAAAGATTTCTACGAGAATTGAACTAGCCACGAGCAGGATGATGATCGATAGGAGCTCTTGTTCCTACATGGTAATATCATGTGGGCATAGAGTATGCGACAATACATTTGATTATAATAAGTATGCGGGATGCAATGCAATAAAGATATAAGCTAATATATTCAAAATGCATAGTCATAAATAAGGGTTATATAGTCTCAACATGGCATGCATGATCCATGTTTGTAGTAAAATATGCTTGTAAACCTTTAACTTGCATAGTACATAATACATGTGTGGGAAGAGATCTTTACCAACATAGACCAAGCCAGCTACTACTTGGAATTCAAGGCATGTCACCCCTTGGCAAGGTGATCGAGATATGTAACTCCCTCGACAAGTGATTGAGGCATGTCACCACTCTACAAGGTGTGGTTTACTTAATATGGTAGCGATACAATGAATAATCCGAGGCATGTCACCAACTTGTTAGTGTGACCGACACATGTCACCCCCTTAACAAGGTATGGTATAACTAGATGGGTCCACTAGAAAGCCATAAGAGAGATCATGTATATTCCTCTGGTGGCACATAGTTAAGAGACTAATACTTTACATAAGGACCCCTTTAATCGAGTCCCCATGTTAAGTCTCAATCGGTGCTATGCAAAATCTCACAGAATACTTGACACAATCATACTTTAATCATAACATGAATAATGTGTAAGAGATATGATAACATGACTTGAGTAGCACAAAAAACATGCTTGACCTCTAATAGTGAGCCTAACTTGAACATGAAAGTAGATAACAACCATACATGATCCCTTGTTTAAATACAAATGGCTTACAAGAGGTGAAAATCTTGAAATAGGGCTTAACTTGATACTTGCAACATCATAGATTCCTTTCATGAATTCAATACATGCATAAAAGCCCTTAATCATCATGAAGTCACTTAATTTGAAAATCATGTAATAGATCATCTGTAACACCCCACATCTTCTATGGTTTGGTCAAATTAGTGCCCATTTTTAAAAGTTCTTGAATCTCATATTAGAGGGCTATATGTGTGTCTAACGCCTAAGAGGATCCAACGTATACAAGTTCTAAGTCTAATTGAGGAGATCTCGGCCTTAAATGAAGTGAGAGAAGTGAGGTCCTTATAGGACTTAGGAAACTAGCCAATGAGTCACCACTTGCTTAGCTTAAATTTGCTAGCTAGGCAGAGACGAGGCCATACGTCAAATCTATCCAAGTTTGATTATGGAAAAAGTTAGTGTTAAGGGTACAAATTTAGCTCATATTTTTGTATCATAAATGGACTATATTTTTAGCCCACAAAGAATATGAAAAAGGCTAAAGTACATCACAACCAACTCGACTATTTGGTCCCAAACTAAGTGAAGAGAAATTAGGAAAAAGGGCAGCCAAGGCCCATCAACTTTGAAACTCAATTAGGCCCAAGTGAAAGGGCCAAGCAGCTACATCACCACCTTGATAATATGAGGCTTAAACCACACAAGAAAGTTGGCCAAAGTCTCCTTTAAAAAGGCTTACAAGTAGCACCTTTAAGTCATTAATATCTTGGAAAAACAAATTAGTTTTCACAAGCTTACTTTCTACAATTTTTAACCTTGTAAAGGAGCCACAAGGAGACTTTAAGGGTTCTTTGTGAAGCCATAAACCTTGAAAGTAATGTTAGTTAAGTTTACTTACGTGTTTAGTATGGTTTACCTATGTAAAACAAGAGACTATGTTGGTTAGGTATATGCTGAAACTTTTGGACAACATGTATTCCAAGGGTGGTTGTCTACTTTTCTTGTTTATTTTGGAGCTTTTCTCTTCTTGGTTGGCTTGATTGTGAAATAAGGTTGCTTTTCTTAATTTTTTTGCATTCTTTAATGTTTTATAAGGGTTGTTTCACTATTTGGTTAAACATAAGCAATCGAGTTTTAACGTGTTATCCTAAGTGTGTTGTTTGTAGAAATTGTGGGCTGATTGATTGAGGACTATGGTCTCATGTCCTACACATGTTTTGAGGACTAATTTTGAAGTATTTTAGGAATGGTTTTATCTATATATATGTTGGGTACTTTTTGGTTAAATTTGGAATAGGTTTGGAATTGTCGATGTCAAAATGTAGCGAAAGGATATAACATTATGCCGCCTGTTTGTATGTTGTGTAGAATTATTATGTGTTATGCTTTGTGGGCTGTTGTAAGATAGTTATGGCACTACAATAGGCTTCACATAATATGTATATGAGAATGTGTATAACAAAATACGATTAGGGGCAAAAAGTTTGAAAGAATATGCTTGGGTTTATAGTTATATGCTTGCTGCCCATGTGTTATTTTTTTTTCGGAGATTGGGCTGCCAAGATATATCTATTAGCTGCTAATGCTAGTTTTATAACCTACTATACTGTAGATAAATATTTGGAGGAAGGGAAGATTATCTCGAGGTAATAGCAAGGTCGTACAGTGAGGTATGTAAGGCTACTCGATTTCATATTATTTGGCATGAAATCTAGATTCTCCCTTGTCACATAAAGGCACTTACCAACTCTGACACAACTATTAACAATATCTCTACTCTTACACATGTTCATACACTCCCATACATAGTCACTTTCAAATCTGCATACGTACTTGGATACTAAGATACATGGGTTCTTGTTGCTAAATAAAGTTTACAAGTTGTTTCATCTCATATGCATTTCATTATTTATATAATGTACTCTTTTAATTATCGTATTGTCTTATACGATTATTTACATATCTTATGCTACATCTACAGTCACACAACTCCAATATTATGACCACCAAAAGAATCATCTCAAAAGTAATTGAAAGATAAAGAATATTTCGTATTGATGGGTGGTAACCCGAGGGGTCGAAGAATCACCTAGACAGGGCTGATCCTATCACGGGGGCTAGCCCAAGGGGTGATAGGAATTCCTAGCCAGGGCTGATCCCAATGTAGATTTACCATTAATCATTTGGTATTTTATATTACATAATGTGCATAGATTATACAACAAAGGTAAACTAATAAAAAGAACATAAAGTACAGGATCCCACACTGTAACTACAATTGGTCTCTTATCCTACACTATTGCATAGTTTCATTTGAGTTGTTACTTCATATATAGTATTTCCCGCCTTATATATTCAGTACATTATCTCATATTGACATCACTATGGGGGACCTGCATTTCATGCTGCAGGTACAAGTGCTAGTAGATAGCCCCAGTAGGAGTACAAGATATCCAGTTATTGTTAAAAAGCTCTAGGTTATTTCAGAGCTTTGTATGTCTAGAGCTTATATTTTATTATTGTATATTTAGTTAAGGCAGGGCCTGTCCCGACCTTTATCAGAAATTTTTCTTTATTAGAGGTTTTGTAGACTATGTAAATTAAAGTGTGGTCATGTCTTGTACTTTAGACAACGTGGCCCCAATACCCTAGACATATGCATTTCCTTTTGGCTTGTTATTACTATTTACTTTCTTAAAGGCATGTTGAATGTATAAATCTCTTATAATATGTATAGAAAACACATGGATATAGGTTGGTTCTCTCGAGCCTTATCGGGAATGGGTACAATTAATGGGACTTTGGGCATGACAGAAGTGGTATCAGAGCGGGTCATCTTAGGGAGTCTACAAAGCTATGTCTATGTAAAGACATGTTTATTGATGTGTTGTGCATCATATTTACAAGCAAGAGGCTATATGGAATTTAGGAGTTGTTACTTTCTTTTCATTCCTTAGATCGTGTCATAGAGCCAAGTGTAATAGGTGGATTATGTCTAACTCCTAAATTATTTTGTACAACAAGTATGCCACAAACCCAGAAAAACAAAGGTAAAAGGAAGGGAGTAGAACTGGTGGTTGGTATACCCAGTCAGGTGAGATAACGAAATGAGGCTCAAGATAAGTCTCTGTCACATACATCTCTAACTCCTCCAGCTCCTGATAAAACAGAAAGTAGTGAAATTTCCCTAGAACAACCTATCGATGCTACCATGCAGGACCTGAGAAATGCAGTCCAGTTACTGGCCAAGCTCAAAGACTCGTAGGTCCAGTTATAGGTTCAAATGGTGTGAATAGGGTAGCTAGCACAAGGATACATGACTTTCTTAATTTGGACCCTCCATCCTTCGCTGGGTCAGATCTTAATGAAGATACCCAATACTTTATTGATCAGATTTAATGCACTATAGATGTTATGCATATGAGTGGTACAGAAGTGAGTTAGTCACATACAAGTTGAAGGGTTTGGCTATATTGTGGTATGAAGCTTGGAAGCAATTTAAGGATATAGATGCACCTCCAACTACCTGGAAGGAGTTCAAAGAGGAATTTCTTGACCATTACTTGCCATTATAGATCCGAGAGCCCGTACATTTCCATTCTTGAAGATCTACCAAGGGAATATGAGCGTGAGGGAGTATAGCCTTCAATTTAATTCCCTAGCCGGGTATGCTTCTAATGTAGTTGATATTATGGCAGGTAGAGTTCATCGATATGTGGATAGATTAGATATGTATCTGGTCAAAGACTGTACAATTGTTTCTTTGAATAAAGACAAGGATATAGCGAGAATGCAAGCTTTTTCACAGAAATTGGAGTATAAGAGGCAAAAGAGAAGGACACAAGAGTTAGAAAGGGCGCAGTCTAAGAGGGCCAGGTCTACAAGGCAGTTTATATCATCCCAATATGTGCTTATTCCTTGGTTTTCTAATAGAATGCCTAGGCTATCATCCTACGACTCTATAGCTAGTGCTCCATCACAATTTTAGGGGTCTAGGAGAAATCAATTTAGTCAACGAGGTGAGGGACAAGGTGCATGGACAATAGGATATTTTGGAAGCTAGTAAAAGACTCCTAAGCAACCTTGTAAATAGTGTGAAAAAAGTCATTCAAGTATATGTCATATTGGGACAGACACTTGTTATTGGTGTGGTGCGCCATTGCATATGATAAGAGATTGCCTAAAGAGGCATATGGGTGATATAACATAATCTACAGGGTTAGCTGTTACATCAACATCGTTAGTGCCTCCATTAGGTAGGGGTCAACAAGCATCTATGGGTCATGGTAGAGATGTAAGAGGGGCATCTAGCTCTAGCAGAGTCCATAATCGCACTTATACTTTGGGGAGTCGACGAAATTTGAAAGATCACCCGATGTGGTCACAGGTATATTGCTTATCTTTTCACATAATGTATATGAATTAATAGACCCTTGTTATACACTATCATACATTACCCCACTAGTTGTTGGGAAGCTTAAGAGAACATCCAAATTATTGAACAGATCATTTGAAGTGTCCACACTAACGGGTGAATCTATTATGGATAAAAGGGTTTATTATGACTGTGTAGTAACTGTTTGTGACCATGAGACATTAGATGACCTAATTAAGCTAAAAATGGTGGAATTTGATGTTATAATGGATATGGATTGGTTAGCTTCTTGCTATAGCACAATGGATTGCTGTACTAAGAGAGTGTACTTCCACTTTTCAAATGAGGCAGTTCTTGAATGGAAAGGCAATATTAGGGCGCCAAAGGGTAAGTTTATCTCTTATTTTAAGGTAAGAAAGATAATATCTAAGGGGTATATATGTCATTTAGTTAGAGTAAGGTATATAGGAGCAGAATCACTAACTTTTTAATTAGTTTTAGTGGTGAATGAATTTGTTGATGTGTTTCCTGAATAACTTCTAGGTTTACCTCCAGAACGAGAAGCAGATTTTGGTATTGACTTACTTCCAGGCACTCAACCTATTTCCATCCCTCCATATAAAATGGCCCTGGCAGAATTGCATGAATTAAAAAAGCAGTTAAAAGACTTATTGGAGAAGGGTTTTATAAGACCTAGTTTGTCCTTTTGGAGTGCACTAGTGCTATTTGTAAGCAAAAAGGATAGCACCTTGAGAATGTGTATCGACTATCAACAACTGAATAGGGTGACAACTAAGAATAAATACCCCTTCCCCAGGATTGATGAATTATTTGATCAGTTATAGGGTACCAAATGCTATTTGTACCAAGTGAGGGTGAAGGAGAAAGATATACCTAAGACTACTTTCAGAACACGCTATCGTCACTTTGAATTTCTTGTTATGTCATTTGGGCTAATGAATGCACCAACAGTTTTTATGGATCTAATGAATAAGGTATTCAATCCATTCTTGGATATGCTCGTGATAGTATTTATAGATGACATTTTGGTATGTTCAAGATCAGAAGAGGACCAAGCAAATCACTTATGACAGGTGTTACAGGTTTTTCATGATTGACAGTTGTATACCAAGTTTTCGAAATGTGAATTTTGGCTAAAATCTGTGGCATTCTTGGTTGATATCATGTCTAATGATGGAATAAGGGTTGAATTCACAAAAGATAGAGGTTGTGAAAGATTGGCCAAGGCTAACGACACCCATAGAAGTTCGGAGTTTCCTAGGTTTGGCAGGTTATTACAGGAGGTTTTTTGAAAGTTTTTCTTCAATTTTTACACCCCTAACAAAGCTGACACATAAAGAAACCAAGTAAAAATGGAATGATTCATGTGAAAGGAGCTTCTAGGAGCTGAAAAATAAGCTAATTTCTGCACATGTGCTAGTACTTTCAGAAGGCACCGAGGGGTATGCAGTGTATTGTGATGCTTCAGGAGTTGGATTAGGGTGTGTACTGACACAATGTGGTAGGGTAATTACTTATGCATCTAGACAACTGCGATCATATGATAAAAACTATCCAACATATGATCTTGAGATAATAGCAGTTGTGTTTGCTCTGAAAATATAGTGCCATTATTTGTATGAGGTTCATGTTGACATATATATGGATCATCATATTTTGCAATATATCTTTAAGCAGAAAGACCTAAATTTAAGATAGCGAGATGTCTTGAGCTAATAAAGAATTATAATGTTGATATTCTTTACCACCCGGGGAAGGCAAATGTGGTAGCCGCTGCTATGAGTCATAAGACAATCAAGAATATTGGTGATCAAGCTGTGGTAAGTCAAGGAGTGACTAAAGATCTACATCAACTTGCCATTTTAAGAGTTTGCCTTCTTGAAACCCCAAAGGAAGGGATTGTTGTACGTAATGTTCTAGAGTCTTTGCTGGTAATGGAGGTGAAAGAAAGAAAGTTCTAGGATCCTATTCTATGATAACTTAAGGAAAAGGTGATTTAGGGTACGACAAAGGGCTTTCAACTTACACAAAATGAAGTACTTTATTGCCAAAACAGATTATGTGTGCCTGATATTAATGGACTGAGAAAGAGGATAATGGAAGAAGTCCATCATTCCAGATATTCTATCCATCCAGGATTGACTAAGATTTATCATGACCTAAAGGAAATATTTTGGTATGGAGGCATGAAAAAGGACATTGTAGAATTTGTGGCTCAATGTCCAAATTACCAATAAGTAAAAGTAGACCACCAAAAGCTGGGAAGGTATATGCAATGTATAGAGCTTCCAACATGAAAATGGGATATGGTTAATATGGATTTTGTTACTGGGTTGCCTTACTCATTTCAAAAGTTTGACTCCATATGGGTAATAGTTGATAGACTCACAAGTTTTGGAAGGACTTTGTGAGCCTATCAACTATTACCCATATGGAGTCACACATTTGAAATGAGTGAGGCAACTCGGTAACAAAATCCATATTGATTATATCCCACTTCTATGTTGGAAGTTCTATACACTATATATAACCTCCTTGCTTTTGGTGTTCTAATTTCACTTGTTGGCACATTGGATATTGAGCCACAAATTCTGCAAGATCCTTTTTCATGCCTCCCCACCAAAATATTTTCTTCAAGTTATAGTACATCTCAGTTGATCCTGGATAGATGGAATATCGGGAATGATGGGCTTCTTCTATTATCGTCTTTCTTAATCCATTAATATCAAATCCCTTTTTTATACTCTGACTTACCTTTTCCTTAAGCTGTCGTAGAATAAGACCTCAAACTATTTTTCTTTCAGCTCCATTACTAATGAAGACGTTGTTGCATATTATACAATAACTCTTTCCTTTGGAGTTTCAAGAAGGCAAACTCCCAAACTGGATAGCTATATAGTAGATCCTTTAGCCATTCCCTGACTTATCACAGCTTGGTCACCAGTATTCATGATTGTCTTACGACTCAGAGCATTGGCTACCATATTTGCCTTCCTCGGATGGTACAACATATCAACATCATAATCTTTTATTAGCTCTAGCCATCTCTGCTGTCTTAAGTTTAGGTGTTTCTACTTAAAGATGTATTGTAAACTCTTATGGTCAGTATATATGTCAACGTGAACCCAATACAAATAGCAACGCCATATTCTCAGGGCAAATACAATCACTGCTAGCTCAAGATCATGAGTTGGGCAGCTTTTCTCATGTGGTCATAGATGTCTAGATGCATCAGAAATTACCTTACCATGTGG
>JAOTQJ010194246.1:0-21013 GCA_025642045.1 Solanum sejunctum
GTTGATGGAGTACAAACCCCCCCAAAAAAGGTTGATGGGTACAAACCCCCAATAATGTTGATAGGTACAAACCCCCAACAAGGTTGCACAAGTCTGCCACCTCCCAAGCGAGGCGATCGAGGTACAAACCCCTCAACAAGGTTACCCGAGCCTATAACCTCCCGAGTGAGGCTTGGTCATCCCCAACAGTATAAAGATAATATCATGTACATACACTCCTTTCATCATCATATACATACATTTTTTTCATCATCATATAATTATCATATTATAAATATTCATTTCATCATCACATAGTCATTCAACTCATAAGACATGCATTGAACCTTCAATTCCGCTAAAATCCATAACCGGATATTTTATCAAACACTTGGCGGGTGTATAGTGCTAGTGTAAAACTATGCAATTCAAGAGTGTTATCATATGTAAAACCATCAATACATACTTGGTAACACCCTCAAGCAATATACACCAAAACCCTTCATCAAGTCTCACAATAGATCTTAGATTCATAGCCCCAAACATTGTAAAACAGTCACAATTTCATAAACCCCAACATAATATGCAGTGAATTTCATAATAGATGAGACCCATGAGTAAATCAACTTTAAATAATATTATTTTTAAGAAAAGAAAGCTTGGGCATCATGGGTGAAAGTAACCCATGAAAGAAACCCACATTCCTTAGCTTTGGAGATAAACTTGATGAAGATTGGAGATGGAGACTTGAACCTTGAATGAGAACCTTGAAATCTGGATGAGTTTGAGACTTGAATTTTGGAGATAAAATATTGGCTAAATGTTTGAGTAAGTGTTGGAAAATGTTTAGAATGATATGAGGGTGAAAAATGGCTAAGTATAGATATTTTCATGTTTGGGAATACTTAAGCCCAAGACTTAGAAGTCTTTGACCGAACTAGCAAAATAGTCAACAAAATACACATCTCTGCGCCCTGGCCACGCCACGCCAGGAGCGCACAGGGCTCACTGGAATTCTTATTTTGGAAATTTGAAATTGCTAATCGTTTGTGCTTAAATCAGGGTTAGACCCATTTTCCACTCATTTTAACCCCTTGATCACGAATATAAAGTTGAATTTTCAATATCACGCATGGATCTTGAGATATATGAAAATTATGATTCTAAGCACTTTCGAGCACTTTTTGGGGTCATTTTAATATCTTCCCCTTGGAAAACATTTGTCCGAGAATGTCAAAGAAATGTATAAGAGAGATGCAAACATGACAATTTCAGCTCACTTGTCTATGTAAAATCTGAATCGGAACCTCTTAATAGGTCAAATTTCTTCTACAACATCCACAACATCAAGGAACACAATAGCATTAGGATTACCCACACACTTCGTCAACATAGACACATGAAAGATCAGATGAACCAATTCTATTTCTCTAGGGAAATCCAACTCGTAGGCCACCTTATCATTCCTTCTCATCACCCTATAAGAGCCCACATATCCAGGGCTAAACTTGCCCTTCTTACCAAAATAAACCATACCCTTCATGGGTGACACCTTCAAATACACCCAATCACCAACTTTGAATTCAAGGTCCCTTCTCCTAACGTCGGCATAGGACTTTTGGAGACTTTGAGCCATCTTCAACCTTTCTCTAATCATCCTAGCCTTCTCAAGAGTTTCCATAACCAAATCTGGCCCCAACATAGCCACATCTCCAACTTCAAACCACCCAACCAGGGATCTACAACATCTATCATAGAGAGCTTCAAAAGGATCCATACCAATGCTAGAATGATTACATTGTTGTATGCAAACTCAATCATTGGAAGATGATCATCCTAACAACACTTAAGCTCTAACACATAAGACCTAACCATGTCCTCAACGGTTTGGATAGTCCTTTCACCTTAGCAATCTACTTAAGGTTGGAAGGCCGTACTAAGTTTAACCTTTGTACTAAGACCCTTTTGGAAAGACCTCAAAAAATGCAAAGTGAATTGAGCTCCACAATCCGATATGATGGATAAAGAAACCCATGCAATCTCACCAAGTCATGGATGTACAACCTAGCATACTTCTCAACCTTATATGTGGTCTTAACCAGTAGAAAGTGAGCCTATTTCGTAATCTATCAACCACAACCCAAATGGAATCAAAACCCTTCCTAGTCTTAGGCAATCCAACTACAAAGTCCATATTAACCTCTTCCCACTTCTAAGTAGGGACTTTTGTCTTGGTTAGTCCACCCGACCTTTGATGTATGACTTTCACTTGTTGAAAACTATGGCAAACGAACACAAACTTTGCAATATCTTTCTTCATGCCTCCCCACCATACACCTCTTTCAAATCTCTATACATTTTAGTAGAATTGGGTTGAATAGAATAGGAAGAACCAAGAGCCTCATCAAGAATTCTCTCTCTCAAGCCATCAACAGAAGTCACACACAACCTCCCTTAGTATCTAAGTGCACTATCTCCACCTTAAGAGAAAACCTGCAATTTCGCATCACCCACTAAGACCTTCAATTCTAACAAGGAGGAATCAAGATCTTGCTTAGCTTTCACCTCCTCCACCAATAAAGATTTAGAACTATCATCAACAACACTACTGTTACCCACTTCTTCCAATCTAACTCCCAATCTAGCCAAATGATGGACCTCTCTAGCCACCCCCTTATCACCACCATCAACATGAGCTAGGCTACCCATAGACACCCTACTCAAAGCATCCACCACCATATTAGCCTTACCTGGATAATAATGCAAACTCATATCATAGTCCTTAAGAAGTTCTAGCCATCTCCTTTTCCTCAAGTTAAGATATTTTTGAGTGAAGACATATTGGAGACTTTTGTGGTTAGTGAATACATCAACATGCACCCCATATAAGTAATGACACCAAATATTTAATTCAAATACCACAGTAGCTAGTTCAAGATCATGGGTTGGATAGTTCTTTACATGCACCTTGTGTTGACTAGAAGCATAGGCTATCACCTTACCGTTCTGCACTAGAACACAACCCAGACAAACTCTATAAGCATCACAATACATAACAAATCCCTCTAGCCTTTCGATAGTGAAAAATAAAAGTGGGGACAAGCTTATCTTTCATTGTTTGAAAGATCCTCTCACAATTATCTATCCACACAAACTTGGCCTTCTTTTGAGAGAATTTAGTCATGAGATAAACAATAGAAGAGAACCCATTCACAAATCTCCGACAATAATCCACTAAGCCCAAGAAGCTCTTAATATCCGATGGGGTCAATGGTCTAGGCCAATTTCAAATGACATCCATCTTTTTAGGATCCACCTTAATACCATCCCCCGACACATATGACCTAGGAAGGCAACTTATTCTAATCAAAATTCACACTTAGCATATTTATTATACAATTTCTCCTCCCTCAATCTTTGCAACATAACCCTTAAATGATCCCTATGCTCCTCCTTACTACGAGAATAAATCAAAATATCATCAATGAATACCACAACAAGTGAATCAAGGTAGGATTTGAAGACCCTATTTATGAGGTCCATGAAGATGGCTAGTGCATTAGTCTACCCAAAAGACATCACAATAAACTCATAATGCCCATACCTAGTCCAGAAGGTCATCTTGGGAATATCACACTCCCTCACCTTCACTTGATAATACCCATATCAAATATCAATCTTAGAGAAATGGCTAGCCTCTTGCAATTGGTCAAACAAGTCATCAATCCTTAGAAGAGGATACATATTCTTGATGGTGACCCTATTAAGTTGTCGGTAGTCAATACACATTCTAAAGGACCCATCTTTCTTTTCGAAAAACAACACTAATGCACCCCAAGATGATTGGCTAGGCCTAACAAATCCCTTCTCCAACAAGTCCCTCAAAATTGTTCCTTCAACTCCTTCAACTCCACTGGGGCGATACAGTAAGGGGAAATAGAAATAGATTGAGTATTGGGAAGGAGATTTATATAAAACTCTATTCCCTTTTGGGAGGAACATCGGGAAGGTCATTTAGAAAGATTGTCACACCCTGAAACTACACCTTGGACGTGGCCAGCACTCGAAAACCATTTCTGGTCCCAAACGAACCATTTAGCCTGGCTATTTACTCAATAGAAGACTTAATAATATCAAAAAGGATTTAATTAGCAAATAAAACTACTAAACTTATCTGAATAACTGAAAAGAGAAATAACTAAACATTGATGTCAATGAAATCAGAACTGAAGTATCTAACACATAGTTTATGGACCCTTTACAAAATAGTCTGAAAGGACTACTTGGACAGGCCCTAAGTAGGTAGAACTGAATAAAGACTGAAAGGGGTGATAATAACTCAAGAGCCTCTAAATGAGAAAAGGCCTCACCGATTTGCTGGAAGCTATCTAGTCCTCAATGAAGCGGCTGCTGAGGAGCTCTATCACCTATGTCTACATCATAAAATGATGCAGGTCCTAAGGATTTCAGTACGTGAAATATACGATATGTAAGATGGCCAACACATTTAGTTAGATGATCATAATACTTCACAAAAGAGATAAACATATTTCATAATGTAATAACAATAATCATAAAGACTTGTATGCTAAAACTAGTAAGTAAAACATAGTTCTTAGCTTGGGGAGTTTCTCTAACCTACAACCACCACTATAAGCTCTGTGGTGATACAATGTCTTGTCTACGATGGTAGAGCTGTCCCATACTTTGCCAGGGTAGAGGACAAAGAACTAGGGAAGTGGATCTATCCCAAAAATAGGCCATCTTAGTAGCTAATGAGAAAGGTATCGTGGTACACTCCAATCCTATGCTGGTTACATAGTTTATGAGTTCGAGTAATTTATTCTACTCCCACTCATATCGATGCTCAATACTACTCTCAAAATGATCTTTATATAGCTCATACTTAAGAAATCATAAATTCTTGAATCTAATTTCTCGAGGACTTAGCCCAACTTACTACTTAACATTCTTGCATGGATTCTTTAACTTGACTGAAACTTATATCACCTCAAGTGATTCAAAAATAGGCTAAGTTACTTAGCCATTATGCAAGGACCAAATTCTTAAAATGTACTTCATGAGCTTAGCTTAAATGGTACTCATACTAGTCTTTCTTTCTTAAAATAATAACAAGATTTTCAAGAAACCTTAACAACAATACTTTTAGTTTGATAGCAATACTTTAATTGAACGATATAGAGATCAAGAATCATAATATTCATCAAGAATCTATAAGTACCATGGAAATTTACATACTTCACAGAAATTACGTAGATTTAATCTCAATTAGAACTTGAGAGTTCTTGGTGAAAAACTAACTTATATTTTCTAAGATATTGTCAAAATAATAGTTTTAGGGTGACCTTACATACCTTGGAAAGAACTTTGGGTGAATTAGAGGAATTTTCTTGAAGAATTGGAGAGAAATCTTTGACTTTCTTTATGCTTGAACTTTTCTTGGATGGATTTTTGAACAAATGAAGGCGAAATAGATGTTTTTGAACCTTAATATGACTTAGACACATCTATTTTATGATTATGGAGTATAGGAAAGGTCGAAACTATCCCTCCCTATCAAAAGAAAAAAATTGCTTCCATATGCACCATTGCTCAACTCGCACTAGTGTATTATTACTTTTTTTGTGATTTTTCTAGTTTCATCAATTTTTCCAAAACACACAAGTGTGGTTCTGCGTCCTCGCCACACCCCGGAAGGGGTGCAGAAACTTCCCTGTTATTAATTTTCTTGGGAAAAACTAATTTGTATTTTTTCACGTTAAAGTCAAGTCGAGATCATTTTTCAACTCAGTTTTTTGCACCAATCAGAAATCTGGTCTCAGATTTGTAAATGCAGCATGGGAAGACATGATATGCACAAGGTCAATTCTAGGGGTATTTTCATCTTTTCACGGGGGGTGTTACAAAGAAATCAATGAACTCATTTACAATCGGAACCGACTCTATGGGAAGGACTTTGGACTCCACATCCCCAACCCTTATAAAATGGTAAAGACAGCCCTTAGAAATTAACTTACGGTCTCTAATACAAGAGATGAACTTGCCCTTGACTACCACATCATGACTCTCCCACTCAAGGAAGGGTTCATTTGGTAATTGAAACTTCACCCGACGAGTTCTATTGTCAATAAAGGCATAGAATACATGCAACCAATCAATTCCAAGAATGACATCAAAATTAACCATGTCTAATTCAACAAGATCACAAGGCAATATTCTATGCAAATTGCAAATAGAACAATCTCTATAAACCTTCCTAGCAACCATAGATGCACCAATAAGAGTAGACACCTCATACAACTCATACAACAATTTCGGGTCAACATGGAACTTTTTGGCAACAAAGGGGGTAACAAAAGAAAGAGTGGCATCCAGATCAATCAATGCATACATATACAAATCAAAGATTTTCGACATACCCATGATGACATCGGGAACCTCCTTGACCCCTTGCCTCCCATGCAAAATATAATATCGATTGTGCCTTGGGGAACCATCTTGCTGGTCGCCTCTTTCCAAAGGAACTACATTAGTACCTTATGGCCAAACCTCCTTACCCTTGTTGCGATTTTGAGGGAAATCCATCACCTCATGCCTAACTTTCCCACACCCATAGCAAGCATTTGTGTCCCTCAAGAATGGGCCACTATAACCCCTACCACATTTGGACACCCATCATTAGAAAACACACCTCCAACAATTCGGGTACTTGGAAAATCATTAGCAACACTATTTTGAAATACGTGAGAAGACCCCTGGCATTGATGGAATCGGCCACCTTTTTGGAACTTTCCCTTAAAACGGACTCTCTTGGCCTCGCGAATGCTCCTTTTCCTCAATTTCTAATCCTCCATTTGTTTAGCATAGGTCATCAAATGTGACAAGTCCATGTTATTAATCAACATGGCAGACCGACACTCTTCACTAACCAAGTTGAAAACACACATCATAAACTTGCTTCTCTTAGGTCTTGACTCGGCCACCAAATATGAAGCATACTTTGAACGTTAGTTGAACTTGAGGGCATACTCTCTCACACTTATAGACCCTTGTCTCAAATTTATAAGTTCAACCAACTTAGCTTCCCTAAGTTCAAGGACGAAGCACCGATTAAGGAAGGATACCTTGAACTCCTCCCAAAGCACCACATAGTTGACTCCCTTCTCTTCCTTCCATTGATTATACCATAATTGTGCTAACCTTTAGAGTTGTTAGGCCGCCAACTCCGCCTTATCCTCTGACCTCACACCGATGATAGATAAAATCTTGTAGACCTCATCAATGAACTCTTTAGGGTCATCACTCACCTTTGACCCATAGAATTCTAGGGGATTCGTTCTCAGTTGTCTTGGTTAGCCATAAATTGGTGCAAGCAAAGTGAGAGCATCCCAAAGCTCTACATTAGTCGATTGCTCCTTGGGTGTGCGGGATCTTCTCCCTCTCGTGTTAGGCATGATTTAGCATAGGAAAGAATAATCTTTAGGGGAAAAAAAACTTACTTCAACTTCTATAGCATTACATAGAGTAAGAAGAAGGGAAACATTTCTTAAATGCCGTATAGCCTCTAGCTCATAGTTGTGGTGCATAACACAACCATGAGCAAGGATCTAAACAATGTGGTGTGTTGGTGACTTTAAGGATCTAACAACCTAGTGCTCTGATACCAAGTATGTCATGACCGAAGCCTAGGGACTAGATGTGACACAACGCAAGGGGAAAACCCAAAGGAACCCTAAGCAAGCCTCTTGGCACATTTTTACACATCCTTGGTCACGAAAGAAATAAAGCAAGTGTCAAGAGATAATAAATTGGGACAATAGAGGCTAAGGGAACACTTTCATATCATAGACATCAAGAACAATAGAGTTAAGGCTCACAGCATAGATAAATAACATGTCCAACAACACCTCTACTGCGTAGATAAGAGCGGGGGACACAACAAACGATCGAGCTCACCTTCATAGTTAATACATAAACAAAAGAAATATAGCATTAATACATAGCAAGATATCATAAGCAACATCCCCTGAATGGAGGACTCACCAATAAGCATGGGAGACAATCGTACTAGCCACATAGAGGGGGAGGATGATCAAGTGGTGCTCCGATTCCTACATGGTAACATCATGTAGGCATAGAGTTTGTTCTAGTACATTTAAATGTACTAAGCATGTAGTATGCAATGCAACAATAGATAGACATCATTGGAAAAATGCATAATAATACTCAATATATAACATTATAGCAATATGGCATGTATGAATGATGCTTGAACCAAACTAAGTATAGGTATTTTTATGTTTGCGAGCACTAAGGCCCAAGACTTAACAGTCTTAGGCCAAACTAGCAAAATAGCCAATAAAATACACATCTGCGAACCATGGCCGCATCGCTCAGGGGCTCGCAGAGCTCACTGGAATTCGCATTTTAGAAACTTAAAATTGCTAATTGTTTGCCATTAAATCGGGGTTAGACTCATTTTCCACTCAAATTGACCCCTGATCACGAATATAAAGTCAAATTTTTGAAATTGCACATGGATTTTGAGATAGATGGAAATTACGATTTCGAACACTTTCGAGGTACATTTTTGGGTACTATTTAGGGGCCATTTCACTAAACTATGCATAATAAGGGAGATAAGTTATACTCTTAGAAAAGTCATACAGGATATGCACCATCATCAGCTAGTGCACCGACTCCACATAATAGGTATGGTCAAAAGTTCCAAGGTTAGTCAAACTTTAGAGTATATGGTTCGTAGGCAGTCTGACCCTTGGCTTGAAATGAAAGCCACCTTTTGGGAAGTGTGGCAGGATGCATTTGGGAGAGTACAAAGAGAGAGGAAATGATTGCTATAGGTGTGGCTAGACATGTCATTGTCAGAGTGAATGTCCACTTTTGTGCAATAAGGCACAGTCTTCTACTACACTACCACTAGCTTAAGGTAACCAGAGAGTTATTGCACTAGGGAAAGGCGGTGGAACAAACTGTCTATATTTGATGGGGAATTGACAAGGCAAAGAGGTTGTACCAGATGTTGTGATTGGAATGCTTTGAGTCTTTAACTTTGATTGTTATGCTTTTCTTGATCTGGGTGCAACTGTGTCCTTTGTGACAGCATATGTGTCTAGTAAATTTAAGATTCATGCAGAGTGTTTACTTGAGCCCTTCTTTGTTTCTACTCTTATTTGTTACTTAATTCTAGTCAAAAGAGTCTATAATGATTCCGTAGTATCCATCTACCATAGGAATACTCTGGCTGATTTGATTGAGTTAGAGATCGTTGACTTGGATGTTAAGATTTGTATGGATTGGCTTCACGCCTGCTATGCCTTTGTTGACTATAGAACTAGAACTGTCAAATGTCAGTTTCCAAATGAGCCTATTATAGAGTGGAAGGGAAATTTTGTTGTGCCTAAGGGTAAGTTTATTTCCTACCTTAAGGTTGGGAAGTTAATCTCTAGAAGATGTATCCATCACCTTGTTCGACTTATGCCTAATGATATCGAGCCTCCTATATTTAAGTCTGTCCCGATTGTGAGTAAGTTTCTGGAAGTGTTTCCTGAGGATGAACCTGGAGTCCCTCCTGAGAGGGAGATTAACTTCAAAATTGATGCTTTTCTTGACACTCAACCTATCTCTATTCCACTATATAGAATGGCTCCTATTGAGTTAAAAGAGTTGAAAGAGCAATTGAGAGATTTACTAGAGAATGGATTTATTAGGCCAAGTGTTTCTCCATGGGGTGCTCATGTCCTATAGTAAGAAAGAAAGATAGTTCACTCAGAATGTACATTGACTACCGCCAATTGAATAAGGTGATGGTTAAGAATAAATATCCCCTCCCAAGGATCGACGTCTTGTTTGATCAACTACAAGGTGCCACTATCTTTCTCCAAGATAGACTTGAGATCAGGCTATCACAAGTTGAAAGTGAGAGAATGTGACATCTCGAAGATGGCTCTCTGAATCCTATATGGTCACTTCGAGTTTTTGGTAATGTTCCTTGGGCTAAAAAATACACCTACAGCCTTCATGGACCTGACAAATAGAGTATTCATGTAGTACCTTTACATGTTTGTAATTGTATGTATCAATCATATTCTGGTGTGTTCTAGAGATGGGGAGGAGCAAGCAAATAACCTCAGAATCGCTTTATAGACCCTAAAAGAAAATAAGTTATATGCAATTTTTTCAAAGTGTGAGTTTTGGCTCAAATCTATGTGATTTATAGGCCATGTGGTTCCGGTGATGGTAAATGAGTGGACACTCAAAAGATTAAGACGGTCAAGAAATGGACCGGACCAACCTCTTAGACTAACATAAGATGCTTTTTGGGTCTAGCTGGCTACTATTATAGATTTGTTAATTGGTTCTCTACCATATCTGTAATACTGACTGGACTGACTTAATAGAAATTATGGCTTCAATGGTCTGATAAATGTGAGAAAAGTTTTCATGAGTTAAAAATAAAGTTGACTACTGCACCAGTTTCCCTGCCTGACAGAATAGAGGATTTCGTAATATATTGTGATGCATCTAAAGTTGGATTGGGTTGTGTGTTGATGCAGAGGGGAAAAGTGATGGATTAAACTTCAAGAAACATAACGGTTCATAAGAGAAATTATCCCACCCAGTACTTGTATAGAGCATATGTCGATGTCTTCATAGACCTTAAGAGCCTACAATATGTCTTCACCCAGAAGGAACTTAATCTGAGGCAGAAGAGATGGCTTGAGTTACTGAAAGACTATGATATAAGCATTCTCTACTATCCAAATAGAACTAATGTAGTTATTGATGATCTTATTAGGTTATCTATGGGAAGCACTACTCATGTGGAGGAAGGGAGGAAGGAGCTAGCTAAAGAAGTGCACAATTTGGTATGATTAAGAGTTCAATAAGATGACTCTAGCGAAGGAGGAGTTCTTGTACATAATGGGTCTGCATTATATCTAGTAGTAGAGGTGAACGAAAAACAAAAACAAGATCCTATTTTACTGCAGTTGAAGGCAGATGTGCATAAATAGAAGGCGATGGCTTTTGCCAAAGGGGGAGATGGAGTATTGAGGTACCATGTCAAATTGTGTGTTCCATATATTGATGGTGTTTGAAAGAGGATCATAGCAGAAGACCATAATTCAGGATTTTTTTCATCAAGGATCAACTAAGATGCACCATGATTTGAGGAAGGTTTACTGGTGGTCTAAAATGAATAAAGATATTGCTAAATTTGTTTCAAAAATGCCCAAATTGCTGACAAATGAAAGTTGAGTATTAAAGGCCATGTGGACTTTGTTAATAGCTTACCGAGGTCACGCAGACAACATGATTCAATTTGGGTGATTGTTGATAGAATGAAAAAATCAATGCACTTTTTGGCAGTAAAGATGACCGATACTACAGAGGATTATGCTCAACTATACATATAGGAGATTGTTAGATTGCATGGAGTTTCCTTGTCTAGCACCTCAGATAGAGGAACTCAGTTCGCTGCTCAGTTTTGAGATCCTTCCAGAAAGGCTTGGGTTCAAAAAGCTAAACCTTAGCACTGCTTTCAACCAATAAACTGATAAACTGGCAGAGCACACGATTCAAATATTGGAGAATATGTTGAGAGCTTGTGCCATTGAATTCAAGAGTAATTGGGATGACTACTTGCCTCTTATTGAGTTTTCTTACAATAACAGTTTCTATTCGAGTATTCAGATGGGCCCGAATGAGGCACTCTATGGGAGGAGATATAGATTGCCAATTGGTTGGTTCTAGGTGGGTGAGGCCAAATTGATTGGGCCACACTTGGTTTATCAAGCTATGGAAAAGGTTAAAACCATACAAGAGAGATTAAAGACTGCACAGAGTCCGCAAAAATCCTACACAGATGTTAGGAAAAGAGACTTAGAGTTTGAGGTTGATGATTTGGTATACCTGAAATTTGTCAATTATGAAGGGTGTGATGTACTTTGGAAAGAAAGAAAAGATAAGTCTAAGGTACATTGGTCCTTATCAGATTTTGATAAAGTGCGCTATTAATCTTATGAATAAGAGCTACCACAAGAGCTAGTGTCTATCCAGCCAAACTTTCACATTTCTATGCTTAAGAAGTGTTTGGGAGAGCTGCAGTTGGTAGTGCCTGTCGAAAGTATTGAAGTGAATGAAAATTTTAGCTATAAAAAAGTTCCCATTAAAATCTTTGAACGTCAGGTTCATAAGTTAAGAACCAAATATATTGCATCAGTCAAGGTGCTATCGAGAAATCAATTTGTGGAAGAAGCTACTTAGGAAGCAAAGGAGGATATAAATGTGAGGTACCCCCATTTATTTCTACCCATGAAGGATTACAGAGTTGATGGTAAGTGGTTCATTCCTAATTACTTGAGTTCCCTTCTATTTTGAGTTTGATATAGCGATAGTGCTATAGAGTCTGATTGATGATTTGTTGAGATGATTGATTGGTTACTTGCTTGATTAGTGGATTGCATGAGTGAGTTGTGAGTTGTTTATTTGTTAGAGTCTAAGATAGAAATTCTTGCCTAATCTAGGCATCTAAATTTCTCTGCATTCGAGGATGAATGATTCCAAGGGGGAGATAATGTTACACTCGGTAAAATCACCAAAATGCCCGTAGATAAGAAAAAGCATGATCCCCAACTCTTTTGACAAATCTGAGGCAGGAATTGTTATCAGCATGAAACATTGAGTAAGAAAATGATCTTGGTTTATTTTTATAGAAACCGGATTGACAAATAATTTTTTGATGCGAAAACACAACTCCAGAAAATTGCGCGACATGTTGACATCATGTACTTATAATGGATTTGCACTTAATTGGGCTCTAGTATTTTTTGCGAGATTAGAAACATTTTTTGAAAAAAATGTTTAGGGATGTGAGAGGTCCACAACATAGCTCAACTGTACTGTCAAGACCCAAGCCTAGGCTCTAGATGTGACATGGCAAATGGGAAGTCCGGAGACAACCCAAGCAAGCCTCTTAGCATATCATGTACACATCTTTAGTTGCGGAAGAAAAATAAGACTATAACAAGAGTTAATTATTCAAAAAGAAAGTGGGACTAAGGCAAGTCATTCATGACCATAAAACATAAGAAGAGTTAAGCTCATAAGCATATACAAACATATTATACTAAAACACCTCTACTTAAGAATTAAGGAGGGGCCAAGATATTTTCGGACTCACCCTCATAATAATAAGTGTCCACATGAAGAAGTCTCAACATAGTATGAATAAAATAGATATTGTCCTTGAAGTTGAGGACTCACCAAAAAGCATTCTTCAAGAATCGAACTAGCCACGTGGAGGAGGATGATCGACAGGAGCTCTGGTCCCTACATGGTAATATCTTATAGGCATAGAGAATGTGTTAGTACTTGGAATGTACTAAGTATGCTAGGTCCAATGCAACAAATATAGAATCCATAATATTCAAAATGCATACATATAGGCAATGGATATAATCTCAATATGAAATGTATGACCAACGTTTGTAATTAAACATGCATGTAAAATATTTAACTTGCTTAATATATCATACATATATGGGAGGTGACCTTAATCTACATAGACCAAGCGAGTTACTACTTGGAACCCAAGGCATAACACCTTCTTGATAAGGTGATCGGGAATGACACCCCCCGGTAAAGTGTAGTCCACTTGCCAAGGTAAACCATACATGATAACATGAAACTAGATGAATTTACTAGTAAAACCCATTTAGGGAAATAACATAATTCTGTGGTGGGACATAGTTTAGAGCCTAAAGACTTTATATAAGGACCCCTTGAGGCGAGCCCCCATCTTAAGCCTCAATTGGATCTAAGTCTAATCCCACAAAATACTTAAAATAATCATAACTTTAATTATAACATGAATAACTTGTAAGAGACATGATAATATGACATGAGTAGCTCATTCACATGCTTGACCTTTACTAGTGAGCTTACTTGAACTTGAACTTGAACATGAGCGTAAAAAAACAATCATGCTTGATCCCTCAACTTGACATGTATGGTTCACTAGAGAGTAAGATCATGAAATAGGGCCCAACTTGTAACTTGTAACATTGTAGATACTTTTCATGAATTTAATTCATGCTTGGAAGCCCATAGTTATCTTGAAATCACTTGACTTGTAAACTATGCAATAGTTCGTCAACAACTTAGAAATTCTTGTTACGTAATTTTATCAAACACATGGTGGGTTCATGACACTTGTTCAAAATCATACAACTCAAGAGTATAACAAGAAGGAGTAAATCTGTTCTAATCAACCCACCAATGTTATAGTAAAACTTTCATTTTGGGTATCTTGAAATTCATTTCAAAATTCACAATAGTTCATAGTTTTCATAGTTCACACATGCAAAACTTCAATAGATATAAATCAACTCATTGCAGGAGATTAAAATGGATATTCATGCGTAATTAATCAATACTTGATAAAATCCAACATAATTTTCGTTCATAATTCATAATAACACCCATAAGTACTTCAACTTGAAATCATACAATTTTCATAAAATGAGAAGGTTGGGCTCCAGGATGAAAGGACCCATGGATGAAGATTCATATACCTAATCTTGGAAATTTCTTGGAGTAAACGTGAAGGAGACTTGAAGCTTGGATTGGGTCCTTCAAATCCAAACTTCTCCTTGAGATCCTTGAATTTGAATGGGGATTTTGATAATGTCTTAGAGTGGTTTTAGAGAGGGTTTTGTGAGTTCTAGAGTTGAAAAATGACTAAGTATGAGGATTTCACATTTAAATAGGCATTGAATTATTACCCCAATGCCCTTGGACCAAATAAGAAAATTGCAGAAAATTTTGCACTGGTTCGAGCCCTAAGCGTGACGCGGACTAGGTGCATAGTGCACAAATATACAGTGGTGCACCCCAGGCACATCGGCGTTGTTGGCGCGATGCCACTAGAAATCATAAATTAGCAAAAATTATTTTTCACTATGGATCTTCTAAAATCCGACTTTTACCCGTTTCCTACTCAATATTACCCTTTAATCAACAATATGAAATTGAATTTTTGAAATCATGCACGAATTTTGAGATCTATGAAAATTACGATTATAAGGCATTCCAAAGCACATGAGGGGTGTTTCAATATCTCCCCCTTGGGAACATATGTCCCCGAATGTCAATGAAACAAGCTAAAGAGAAGTAATTATTAAGCTTTTAGCCCGACAAGAATGCAACAAATGCTCTTAAACATCATTTTACAAAAAATATCTCAACATGAATGTCAAAAACCACCATAAACTTGTTACCATGAACATGAATGTATGCAAAAATGATATGAGGGATGAAACTTAGGACTTGAAATCATAGAAAGGACTTAATTTATTACCTTCATCTTAAGTAGTGTGGAAGAAGTATGAATATCACTTTTTCATGTCCGCTTTGGCATCCTATATGACACTTTTAAGTTGTTGATTCCTCCAAAGTACCATGAAAGATGATACATCTTTGTTTCTCAACCTTTTCACTTGTCTATCCAATATCTCCATTGGGATCTCCTCATAGGTCAAATTATTTTCCACAATACCCACAACCTCTATGGGCACTATAACACTTAGGTCATCCATACACTTCCTCAACATAGACGCATGGAAGATCCGATGTACCATGTTCATATTCGTAGGCAACTCTAATTCATAGGCAACCTTACCAACTCTCCTCAAAATTCTATAGGGTCCCACAAACCTTGGGCTCAATTTTCCTTTTTTGCCAATCGGACCACACCCTTCATGGGTGAGACCTTTAAGTAAACCCAATCATCAACATTAAACTGAAGGTCTCTTCTCTTCACATCTGAATAAGACTTTTGTCTACTTTGGGCCATCTTCAACATCTCCTTTATCAACCTCACCTTCTCCAAAGATTTCATAACCAAATCTGGGATTAACAAATCCATCTCCCCCCACATCAAACAACCCAATTGGGGATCTACAATGCCTACCAGATAAATCTTTAAAGGGACCCATGCCAATGCATGAGTTATAGCTATTGTTCTAATCAAACTTAATAAGTGAAAAATGTTCGTCCCAACTACCTTTGAACTCTAAAATATAAGCTCTTAGCATATCCTCAGGACTTTGGATAGTATTTTTGGCTTGGCCATCTATTTGAGGATGAAAAGTTATGCTAAGCTTGAGCTTGGTACTAAGACCCCTTTGGAATGACCTCAAAAAATGAGAAGTGTATTGAGGACCAGGATTTGAAATGATAGAGAAGGGCACCCTATACAAGCTAACCAACTTATGAATATATAACTTAGCATAATCATTGACACCATAAATTATTTTAACCAGTGAAAATTGAGCTAACTTATTCATCCTTTCAACAATAGAAACCAATCACAAAATCCATATTGATATCTTCCCACTTCCAAGCAGGAATTTCTATGTCTTGGGCTAGACCACCTGACCTTTCATGTTCGACTGACTACAAACATGGCAATATCCCTCTTTATACCACACCATAATACACCTCCCTCAAGTCTCTATACATCTTTATGGAATCGACTACTATCTAGTAGAGTCCTATAGATGGGTACGGTGACGTTCTTGCCAAGAGGCTATGAGATGTTTAGGAACTTTCTTCTGTTATAGATTCTAACTGTGTGTCTTGTTAGTGATTCTTCAATTTTAGGGTCCATTCATGTCTTGGCATGGATATCGCATAGAGGTTAGGCTTCAGGCAAAGGAAGTGTCGTGTTGTCAGTCCCAAATAGGGAGTAGCCATAGAGCCCATAGAGCAAAGGCTAGATACCCTCGAGTTGTAATAGTTAAATTGGAAGCCTATAGGTATTGGAGATGTGAGTGCTCCTGATAAGGATATTGTAAGGGGGAGAGATGTGACTGAAGTAATGTTAAGCATTAGTGCTCTTAGTACACCCGTTTTTGGTTATTTAACTGATGGGTTGATCTATTGGCTTCTTTAGTTGATGCATATATTATACTTATTGAGGTGATGAGTAATTGTCACCTATGTTAAGATTATACCCCTGTTGGTAGCTGAACACAAGCTAAACCATGTGACTTGTACATACAACCTTAGGAATGGGTAGTCTGATACTGGTGCACATCGTATTTGAGAAGTCAACCATCAATTATACCCTTAGCTACACCTTGTGCCTCTATCGTTATGACTCTTGTGATGATTCTATTGCTATATAATTCCTCAAATTCTTAGGTGACTGGCTTATGAGATAAATGTAATACCTTAAGGCTTAGTTGGGATGTCTATTGTTGGATGGGATATTGATGTTGTATTAGTTGAGCTGCCTGCTACTCTACCCTAGGGACTTATTATGATTGTTCATTAGCTGGGGTGGTGTTGTCTGACTTCCCAACAATGCTTGTCAGTTGGAATGTTGATCATTTTGTTAAATTGCTTAGTACCAGTGTTATAGTTATACAATGCTAGATGTTTTGAAGCTCCTTGTTTACTTGAGTATGAGTTTTGAATTTCTTTTATTCTAGGTTAGGTATTGAGGTAGTAGAAGGTCTCTTTTATTAGTAGGGTATTTATTATGGTGATCCTTCAGGGTTTAGATACATGGGTTGAATAACACATCGAATTGCCTTGATTTTGTTATTGCCCTGGGGGCTGACTGACTTGTTCCTATTGATGTGGCACTCCAATTAGCTAGTTTGAGCCTACAGAGTCGGGCCATATGGTATAAGCATATTATAGGGCGCCTTATCAGTGGTCTAGGGTATCAAGATAGACTAAATATAGCTCTGACTTGGCACATAGGGTTACGCCCGCCATGAGTGCTGATTTGTACTGCTTGAGATTGAAATAGAGTGGTTCTGAGATGGGTTGGACCAGTTTCACTTGAGTTAGCCTACCGTTAGCTTGTTCTGCTGTATATCCTATTTTCTACATATAGATGGTGTAATGATATATTCCAGATGAGTTACATGTACTCTAATGTGTTTTTGAGGAGTTAGATGATGGTTGGACATTATTAAGGGAAGTTGTGGTGGTGGGAATTTTGGGGTTTTTACCAGGATATGGTGTGGCCATTATGAGTGGCGGATTGTGGTTGTTGGCTGACTACTCTATTACATAGCATGCATTTTGTGACTTGTAAGCCCTGGTGGTTAATGTTATGATTTCTGCCAAGAATTAATTGTTAGATTCTACAAAATGAGGCTTGAATGGTAATAACTATTAAGGACTATATTCTAGAAGTGAGATACGAATATATGGGTACAAAGGGAAGTACAACCTTTTGAGTGGGTAGCCTGTTGGGTATTTGCCTCATTGGTGAGTTTTTGGTGGTGATGATGGGTGGTAGGATTTCTTGATAGTAAGGGTGGTACTGAATTACTGTAGAATATGAAACATGCTTATGACTTATGTACTTGTTGTGTGGATTGGATCCTACAGGTATCCCTATGCTAGTACTTACACGGATGAAAGCATTATTAGTGGTGGATGTTGTAATGACCCTCCTAGTCATTTGTGTAGTCTGCTATTATTATATTGATAGAGCATGTGTATAGTGACCTAGGGACTATTGGGGTGATTATTGGTCGAGTTATTCGAGAGTTATGTGGATTTTGAGTTAATCGGGAAGTTATACTCATAAAATGAGTTTTTGGATAATGTCCTAGTAAACAGCCTCAGAATGGAATTCTGATGATTCCATTAGTTCTGGAATGGTCAAATTAGACTAGGTGTATGTCCTGTGCAGTTATAGCTTGGATTCCAAACTTGGCCACTGGAACAGGTTAATAGTTGACCCAATCAACTTCTTCTAGATGCCCTGAATGAGAATTTTGCTAGCACAGTAGCTCCGAAATGTCAATTTTGGCCTATGACGACCCTTATTTGATACTAGGGACGCCTATATATGATTTGAGCCCCCAGGGGCTTTCCATTAAAAGTTGCGTATAAAGAAGTGGGACCCTTACTCTATCATAAGATGCTCCTTTGAAAATTCAGACTATACCATTGGATCCAGAATGCCAAAATCCATATGGTTACGTAGTTAATTTGTAAAGTCAATGTTAGGATGAGCCCGAAATAACGAAAAAGAGATTGAAAGATTAATGGAAAAGAGAAGAATAATGTGGCAATTCTGGGAGCTGCCATGTGGTGCAATTTGATGTCACCACATGACAATGAGCTGTCAGCAGTGCATATTACTATGTGTATGCACTTTTTTCCAAGAAATTAGTGATATATATATATATATATATATTAATACATTACTTCATATCAATATTATTTATGAAGATATTTTGCTATCTCAATTAAGTCTAAATAATTATGAGTTTTTTAAAATAATTAAGTTGTTGATGCCTGGCCTGGTGTCTCAGTACGATTGTAGGACTAGTCGTGTCTTTTTATCTTGTATTGTTTTTTCCTCACTTATTATCTTTGTTACTTCTATTGTATTTTTATACTATCATCCACTTTCTGTTTTAGTCAATTTTTTTCTCCTTTTCCTTTTCTCTTTATTTTTATATCATGTTTCTTCTACTTTTGGGGCTTGATATTTTCTGATGAGAGTCTTCCGAAACAACCTCTCTATCTGTCATGACCCAGACCTAGGATCGAGGAGTGACATGGCAAATGGGAACCCGGTGGTCCCCAAACAAGCCTCAAATATCCAACTTCACATAATTGGTTTAGATGCGCATTCAAAAAGCAAACACATGATTCTGAGGGACGGGTAGTAGGACTCACGCTATAAGGATGTCATAGGAAAAGGGTACAACATGACATCACATATCGCATAGCACATAAAAAGTAAGAGGCGAGTAATTATGACTCATGTTACAAGGGAAATTCATGACTTAGGATCTTTCACATCATATCATGTAATCAAGCCGTAAGACTGATAACCAAATCACATAGCAATATCTAATAGATAACCAAACAATAACATAATCTCCATTCATAATACTTAGCATATTAATGTAAAGGAGTTTACAAGATGTCCAACAATGCCTCTGCTTATAGGATAGATTAAGGGCCAAGATATATCCTAGGATCACCCTCAAAGTAAGAAAGTTAGATAAAAAGCACTCTACATAAAAGAATGATGGGTTGTCCTTGGAAGATAGGACTCACTACAACAAGCAAACTTGAGATCTGAGCTAGACATCATATGGTAAATTATCAAAACCCTCAGACCCTACATAATGAGATTATGTAGGCAAAAGTATGCGTTAGTACATTTGATTGTACTAAGTATGCGAGGTACAATGCATATGATTTTCCAAACCTACATTTTAATATTAGTGCCATGATTCAAGCTTAGGGCCAAGACAGGGACACGATATATGGGGAACTCGAAGGGACCCCAAGCAAGCCTCTTAACATATCATTACACATTCTTGGTCGCGAAAGCTATAAAATAACTATAAGAATGATTAAATAGGGATAAACGGGCTATGGGACATCTTTCACATCATAAAACATCATAGAATCAAAGCAATTTATGGCTCCTAGCATCTTACATAACTTGTTCAACAACACCTCCAAACACAGAACATGGTGGGGGCCAAGACAAGCAACCGGGCTCACCCTCACAGTCAAGCATATAAAAAATATGAAAGAGAAACTTTGTACATAGCATGAGATCAATATATTGTCCCCGAAGTTGAGGAGTCACCAACTTACTTTGTAGTGGAATGATACTAGCCACGTGGAGGAGGAGGATAATCAAGTGGGGCTCTGCTTCTTGCATGGTAACATCATGTAGGCATACAGTACGTGTTAGTACTTTCGAGTATACTAAGTATGTAGGATGAAATGAAACAAGTGATAGGCAACACAATCGAAAGGCATATTTAGGCAATAAATGAGCATATAGCAATATGGCATGCATGCTCAATACTTGTAGTAAAAACATGCTTACATAGAACATTTTACATGTGTAAGAGCCTACTGCCTCACGAGCGAGGCTATTGAAGTACAAACCCCTCAACATGGTTGTAAGAGCCTACTACCTAACGAG